>JAFBJU010001433.1:1248939-1316812 GCA_016785305.1 Colistium nudipinnis
GAACAGAAGGCCAGGGTACGGTTCCCACAGCAGGCACACTGTGTACTCATCTTTCGAACCTTTATTTAAGGTTGTGCGATGTTTGACTATAAATAGGAGTTCCGACCGTCTCCCTACAGTCAAGGCATAGCTCAGTGGCTTAAGGGACTGCATTAAGAATGAAAAGAGCAGGGTTTGGTTCCCAAGGTATGTAAACCAGATAAAGCTCAGTAGCCTGAAGAAAAAATGAAATAAATTCTTTTTAACACTTTTTTTTATCAAAGAAAAATCATAAAAGGCACCGTCCACCTGAGTACTGCACAACGATTCTCTCAAGGTACCCAACCTCTACGCGACCCTATCTAGACCTATCTAAATTACCTTACCTACCACCTTACCTAACATTAGCGTATTAATTGGGTACCAAGAGACCAAACGCTGTGCAATAAACGAGTTTTCCCTGTCTTAGAGCCAGGATTCGAACCCGGCATCTGTGGAGCGCCACAATCAGCCCCTAGGAGACTGTGTTGCACACTACGCAACCAGACCCTGAGAGAATCACCAGGTTTCTCCTACTTGACTCTTCACTTTGGCTTGTGAACTTTTAAAAACTCTAATCCTTATGAGTTTTGAACTGGCAACCTAGGGGTGCCCAGTGCAGTCTCTCAAGCCATTAAGCTACGCCAAGATTAAAACAATTTTTTTCGGAACTTCTACTTAACGTTGTGCGATGGCATTAGTTCTTAAAAGTTAAAGGGTTTGGTTCCCAAGGTGTGTAAACCGGGTGTAGCGCAGTCGCCAGAGCAATGACTCAGAGAACAGAAGGCCAGGGTACGGTTCCCACAGCAGGCACACTGTGTACTCATCTTCCGAACCTTTATTTAAGGTTGTGCGATGTTTGACTATAAATAGGAGTTCCGACCATTTGCTTGCAGACAAGTCATAGCTCAGTGGCTTAAGGGGCTCCATTAAGAATGAAAAGAGCAAGGTTCGGTTCCTAAGGTAGCCTAAAGAAGTATTTCATTTTTAACACTTTTTTTAATAAAAAAAAAATCATAAAAGGCACCGTCCACCTGAGTACTGCGCAACGATTCTCTCAAGGTAACCAACCTCTACGCGACCCTATCTAAATTACCTTACCTACCACCTTACCTAACATTAGCGTATTAATTGGGTACCAAGAGACCAAAGGCTGTGCAATAAACGAGTTTTCCGTGTCTTAAGGCCGGGATTCGAACCCGGTATCTGTGGAGCGCCACAATCAGCCCCTAGGAGACTGTGTTGCACACTACGCAACCAGACCCTGAGAGAATCACCAGGTTTCTCCTACTTGACTCTTCACTTTGGCTTGGGAACTTTTAAAAAACTTGAATCCTTATGAGTTTTGAACTGGCAACCTAGGGGTGCCCAGTGCAGTCTCTCAAGCCATTAAGCTATGCCAAGATTAAAACAACTTTTTTCGGAACTTCTACTTAACGTTGTGCGATGGCATTAGTTCTTAAAAGTTAAAGGGTTTGGTTCCCAAGGTATGTAAACCGGGTGTAGTGCAGTGGCCAGAGAGATGACTCAGAGAACAGAAGGCCAGGGTACGGTTCCCACAGCAGGCACACTGTGTACTCATCTTTCGAACCTTTATTTAAGGTTGTGCGATGTTTGACTATAAATAGGAGTTCCGACCATTTCCTTGCAGTCAAGGCATAGCTCAGTGGCTTAAGGGACTGCATTAAGAATGAAAAGTGCAAGGTTCGGTTCCCAAGGTAGCCTAAAGAAGTAAATCATTTTTAACACTTTTTTTAATAAAAAAAAAATCATAAAAGGCACCGTCCACCTGAGTACTGCGCAACGATTCTCTCAAGGTACCGAACCTCTACGCGACCCTATCTAGCCCTATCTAAATTACCTTACCTACCACCTTACCTAACATTAGCGTATTAATTGGGTACCAAGAGACCAAAGGCTGTGCAATAAACGAGTTTTCCGTGTCTTAAGGCCGGGATTCGAACCCGGTATCTGTGGAGCGCCACAATCAGCCCCTAGGAGACTGTGTTGCACACTACGCAACCAGACCCTGAGAGAATCACCAGGTTTCTCCTACTTGACTCTTCACTTTGGCTTGTGAACTTTAAAAAAACTCATATCTTTATGAGTTTTGAAGTGGCAACCTAGGGGTGCCCAGTGCAGTCTCTCAAGCCATTAAGCTATGCCAAGATTAAAACAACTTTTTTCGGAACTTCTACTTAACGTTGTGCGATGGCATTAGTTCTTCAAAGTTATAGTCGAAATTTTAGTCTCCAAACATCATTGTACTTTTTAAGAAAGCATGCCATCGCACAACGTTAGATAGATGTTTGGAAGATGTGTCTTAAACCAGCTCAGTGAGTTAAGTATGGTTTAAGTTAGGAATTCAGTGTTTTTTAACTTCCTTCTATTGTGTTTTTTCCCCCAAGGGGGTGTATCTGCCATGTTGTGGTTGAAGACCTAATGTCGATGAGGGTGACGAGATGCTCTGCAGTGGAATGGCTGCACAAAGAGGAGGAACGCACACGGTGAAAGCCTGGACTGAAATATAACCAGAGTAAGAATTTCAGCCTGTTTATATCTAAATTAGTAAATGGGTTTTGATGCTTACATAATTTACTATTAACTGTCACAGTATGCTTTCTATAAAATATTTAATAGTATTGTATGGTGTTTTTTTCAAAGTGATATATCGTCTATGTTGTGATTGAAGACTTCTGCCTGGAGGTTCACATTATCACTTTACAATATGTAGTATTGAGAGAACAGACAAGATTTAAATGGTAAAAGCAATTTCGACTTCATGTAAGACCGTTTTTTCATAGCACCAAAAATGTGTTCTTTATTTCCTGCAACTGCATAAGCTTACAGGTTTGTAGCAGATAACTTTAATCTTCAGCTCTCTCAGTTGGTCATATTTTAAAAGAGACCAAGTTGAAAAGGCTATTTTTAAAGATCCCATGTACTTGTGAAGGCACAAAAAAGGTTGTTATAACATGGTTGAATTTTTTAAATGGAAAGCAGTTTAATCAAGATGTATGTCTTATGGCTTTCTGAAATATTAGAATAATAATAATAATAATAAAAATGTAATGAAATGATCCACCGCTCTGGTTCAGTTTAGTGAAACACCCAAAATAAGAAACGACCTTTATTAAAAAAAGGTATTTAAGGACATGCAGCATGTGTGCGCATACCCGAATGTACACATGCATAGGCAGAAAGTCAGGTATGTAATAAAGCTATTTAGGACCGGTTGGGGCTTTTATCCTTGGCTCAGTCGAGTACCCAGAGACAAATACAGCAGCACGGCATGTTGTTCTGAGAGAAAAGAACCCACTCAGGATCCCCCTCTCAGGCCCTTTGACAGACAAGCACGGGAACACCGGGCAAAATAATAGAAGTCAGAGGAAGATTTCCCTAGATGGCAAGAACACTGGTACTCTGGGCTGATACCGAATGGCACATACTGTACAATCTCCCCCTGAGTCCAAAGGTCCAATTTCAAGCACAGATCCCTGGTCATTTCAGCAGAGAACGAGTTTAATTTGGTGATGAAATCATTCATGCAAACCTGGAAGGATTGCAGAAGTGGAACAGGGGGAGAATGGTATCAGATAACTGAGTGGAGAGATGACAGGCCATTTGCTGACAACTTATTAAAAAATAAACCGCGCATGGGAGCTTTTTACAAACTAAACACACGTTTACAGTAATTGTGACTTAAGCATCAATTGACGAGTCCCCGAAGCTGATAATAATGTTGTTGGCTGAGGAGACCACCTGAAGCAAAGTAATTAAGTAAAGCAAAATCTAACTCGTCACACAATGATTAACTGTTGGAAGATTCGTGCACTTGCAACAAAATTAACTATTTTCATCAGATAAACGCACGAAAACAGGCGGATGAATTGATATATAGCATCACATCGGTCTTTATTCTGCTCAGTATCCGGGCCCAGGGAACATTTCATAAAAGCCATAGGGTTGGCTTATCACAGAGCTAAATGCCAATGTAATTATTAGTGTCTGAAGATAGTAGAAAGGAAAGCACATCCTGCGGCAGTACACCATATTTAATTAATAAATGTCACCCTGTGGAGGGGAGTGCATGAGAGTGCATGAGTCAGAGTGACGACAATACGGATCCTGAGTCCAGTGCACAGAAGCACAACCACACCCGGTGCATTTAGAAATGCACTTTAGCACAAACACGGGAGGCAGCAAAGGTTCAACTACTTTTTTTTTTGGAAACATTCATTGTAAAAAATGTTGCAGCAGGAATGCAAGGAAGAACAACGAAAGCCATAACATGAACCCTGGTATCTGAACTGCAGTGAGGCCTCACAGTTGGACCCAAGTCCACTAGAATAAGTGCCGAGGCGAGAGAGGTGCCGCCGCTGTTCGGCACGCGGAGTCTCGTCTCACTTTGGTGGAGGTCGGCGGGGTCGCGTGTCCTGTCTCTTTGCTTTGCCCGCTGTCAGGGAATATGCACACAACAGACAGCTTGTCACACAGGACGCAGGCTACCACCATGCCTCCATGCCGCCCCCCCCCCTCAATCACAACCCCCTCTATCTTTGAGTGCTACTTGAGTCATGACTACACCTGGGACCCTCTCGCCTCGGTGCCATCCCTGTCATCGGATCAGCTGCTGACTCCAGCCCGTGTCTGCCGTCTTTTGTTCTGGGCCCACGTGTTAACTCTGAACTGCCTGGAGTACAGAAAAAAAAAACAGGAGCTGAGGCAGCTGAGAAAAAAGAAAGAAAATAGATCAAGGTCCTGGAAAGCTGTACACAAAAGCAAAAAAAAAAAAAGAATAAGATGTCTCTAAAAGATTGTTATGCAACAATTTCTATCCGTCTCTCGCATTTCTTCCGAAGGTGACACTCCTCAGCACACAGGAGTGGGTATTCTTGTTTGGAAACAATAGCAGGCATGCTTCTGAGGCAACTGTTAAGCTATTGCAAAGCAGATGTTTTTTTTTCTTCTCTCCCCAATCAATTTAACACCTACACTTCCCCTCTCCTCCTTCACTTCGGCTTCGGCTCATCACTTTTAAATGGCACGAGGCATCTTGGCATTCTTCTTTTGACTTACTCAGAGGACGAGAAATGTCTCTGCTGAGGTAAGAGCCCCATCAAGCCTTAATCAACAATAGGTTGGGTCAGCGCAGGCGCAAAATAGAATAAAGCACAGCATGAAGGAATATTACAAAAGATTTCATGACACACTCGCGCACTCTGGTTCATCATACTGGTAGAGGCAATTATATTTTCAGAGTCTGTGGAAAGATTTTAGATTTTTTTTTTGCCCACTTCTGAATCTTGTGCAAGAGTAAATTGCAAAAGGGAAAAAGCCATCTGTGTCTGACTCTTATCCCCGGCTCCTCCAGAGCCTGGATGAGCCTGAGCCAGCAAATGTCAGTCGGATAAAGACCGAGCCTGACAGACAGACACAGGAGTTTTGTCATTCCGTGTGTCATCCCTTTGCCAGCAAGCCCAATCTTTGCCGGTCTCAAAAGCCCCCAGATGATAGGGGGGGGGGGGCATTCTCAGGGTGAACGTCAGGTTGTGTAACTCCTCCAAGTGCCACGCTTGCTGAAACGTTGAGGACGTGCTCTATTGTGGTGCCCCTGCGGCCCTTTGAGAGCTTTCATTATTGTCTTAGGTGCTGTGCGGAGGGGTCACCATGGCAACGCAAAACACATCAAGCGTTTTCCTCACAAAGGACACCAGCTCCTTCGACTAGATGCTCCACCATTGTGGGTCACAGGATATTTGATGTGACTTGATATTTAAAGAATATTTGAAGATGCTATAATCATAGTATGCTATTGTTTGAAAAGACTTCTGTCGTCCAAGTAAATTCATCCAGGCAGAGTGTAGTCTCATATTACTCTTTCTGGATCATAAACCACTATGCTGTAAAAGTAACTTCAAGGCATATCCAGAAAACTGCTTATGTGTGTACCTTTGTTCAGACTGAGACAAACATTTAAAATGATTCATGTATATTTATTTGGTTTTGCCCGGACGGTTGGTTAACCATTAAATGTATTTACATTTTTGTAATTACCTCTTATATTTTATTGTTAGTGCTGGAGTCGGAAATGGCATTCCTGTGCATGGGGGATTCAAGGAAACGAGGTCTGCATATAATCCGGCATCTTGTTAAATCAGCTTTTTCTATTTGCTCTTCCAATGCTGCATCATCAGAGATGCATTAGGGGCAAAACACAGGGGGGCTTCTAGCCTGAAGCAGCGACAGCAAATCCAAAACAGTATTTGTCACCAAAACAAGACAACAGCCATTTTCGGGAAACCGGATGCACAGCGCAAACTTCTAAGCATGCTTAGCCACCTAGTTACAGATAGGGAGTGGGAAACCAAGTGCACTGTGCTGAGCATGGCATCACAACACCGTAACAATCATTTTTGTTTGACTTTATGAATTAATCTGAGAAACAAACTGCTCTGTAAACCTTTGCTGCAGGATTAAAGCACAATTACGATGACCACATGTACACATGTGTGCCACTAAATGAACTAGAACTGTAATCTAAAGGTGTACGACTTCAATGTAGTGACAGCCACATCACTCAGCCCAACTCAACAGTAAAAACAAACGCACGTGCATAAAACAAGCAGATTATCAGCTGGCTTCTATTTGCATTATGGAAAAATAACACCTGGAAATTGCTCAAGATATTTAGGGACTATTTTTACTGTAAAAACATGCTTTGTGTTCCTGTGACACAGTGTAAGATCAAGGATCAATGAATTCTCCTGGGAATCGGCTGGCATAGATTGTCCCATTGCACAGTGTGTACCCTGTTCTCTGAGCTACAGTTACACCGGTGCAACGTCAATAGTGTTTGCCAAGTGGTTAAAACTGATAAGAAAGCAAATGATTGCCTTGAGCTTGCTTTAAGGCTTTTTTTTGTCGGTACAGCTTGTAAAACGGTATTTTCAGCGATGAAGTCAAAGCGGTATAAACACAGCTTGGGATTCAACTTAAGAAAGTTTGAAAGAGCTGTATTTTTTCCACTTTGTTGCCATTCTTCACACGTCAATTACAATTTTTTGGAATGTTAAATTGCCTGAAAAGGAACACAAAAACAATGCCTCCTCACCCGGCTCCCTCTCTTGTTCGCCTTTGACCTGCCACTGGTTCCATTACCTGTGGCACCTTCCGACCTCCAACACATCCAATCTCTGCGGTTACATAACAAAAGATGAGTGCGGAGAAGATTACAGGTGCAGAAGAGGAGGGCAAGGCAAAAAAAATCATCGAGGAATGTCAGGTGTGCAGCCTGAGACAAATAATTTAAAAAAAGCATTTCACCGTTCTTTCTCCAAATCATTCCTTGTACCGCTCCACCACCTGCCTTCACTGTCCTCCTGTCGCCAAAGAACATGACACATTAGCTGGTCAGTTTTTTTTTTTGTTCTACCTCAACCCCACAAACCGCATATCACTCCACCTCTGGTTCCAGCCTGTCATTTCGCATTATATAACTAGAAAGCACTCCAGCTGGGAAGCAAAAACATGACACGTGTGATGGGAAGTGGTGATGAATGGTTCTGAGGGGGGTGGGGCTGCAGACATCCCCATTTTACCATCAGCCCAGCAATTGTCATATATACTCAGCAGGCGTCAACGCAAAACTATAATCTTTTAGGAATATGCAAAATCTGCAAATGGCTGCCAGTGTTCACTATAATGATTCTGCTGGCCTGCACACACCCCATTCGAACATTAGTTAGTGAGGTGTAAGCCGCCTATGGTTTACCTTGACTACTGTGTAATCCACTTGCAAACACAGCATGGAAGGGGAAGCCTGTGCATAGGCTATAAAAGAAACATCATGGCCTACATCCATAAAGTCAGTTAAAAAGGAACCGGAATCCAAAGTGCAGCTTAGGTCTGCAGATATTAGACTTGCACTCTCAGGGAGCACACACTGCTCCAAAAACATACAGTTTAAAAAAGTGAAACGCAGTCTGATGTTCACAAGCAGACCCCAAACGTCTCCTCAGAACACACATATTAAATCCTTGTACCACGGCAAGCTCCAAAACCTCTTGACATATGCATGAAAGAGGAAATTCTTGGCAACAGATGAGAATTGCTCATTTCTGAGGAGGGATCTCTCTCTTTGGAGAGAGCGAGGCAGGAAAACAGCACCAGAGGCCCTGCCCACGACAAAACAAAGAGATGAAATGACCTGTGAATGTGACTTTCCTCTTTTTTTCCCCATTCCATTAGCTCATATTCTACTCAAGGGCCTGCTGCCCCCTTCTGGAGGAGCATAGGTAAAACATCAACATTCTATGCCTTGCCTTTGAAACTAAAAATAAAAACGACATCCATCCTTTTTTCTTACAAAACGGGAATGCAAATCAGTCAGGGCCCCCCGCCTGCGAAGTGAGAGTTCACTGCTGGCAAGGGCCAAATGTCAACCAGCTCAAACAGATGGTGTGAAGAGCCAGGCCGAGTTGCCGTCCTTGGCTGGCAGTGATAAGGGGCGGGAGGGCAGCAACAGGCACCGGCCGGGTGTTTGTTTGCTGTGGACGGATGTTCTGTGGTTGTTGTGAACATCAAGATAGCCGGGTTATATTTGCAAAAGATAGAAAAAGGATTATATATCGCATTATATAACTAGAAAGCACTCCAGCTGGGAAGCAAAAACATGACACGTGTTGGGAAGTGGTGATGAATGGTTCTGAGGGGGGTGGGGCTGCAGACAGAAAAAAAAAAATCACAACTTAAAGACTTTGAAAATAGAAACCAATGCAACTTTCAAAACACCAACAAACATCTTTCAAACTATAGAAAATATCGTCCTGTGTTATAATATTACAGGATTTCCTAAAGGCAGTTATAGGATGCCAAGCAGAATTATAATGAGATCTTTAAGGTTCTGTCTTTCCCTTTGTCCATGCACTCCTACCTACCGACTGCACTACAGTAGCTGTCCTCTGTCCTCCTTTCTGCGTTGTTACCATCTCATGTCATCTCCTCTACTGTGTATAGGAACCACTAGGCGCTGGGGTCGGCAACCCGCGGCTCCGGGGCCGCATGTGGCTCTTTCATCCCTCTGCTGCGGCTCCCTGTGGCTTTAGAAAATAAATAATGAGTATTTAATTTAATGTATTTTATTTTAGTTCGTTCGTTTTTAAAATGTAATTCTAAATTTGAAGATTATGGTGATTATAAATAATACAAAATAAAACGTATTCCATTTTTTTGTCGCTCATAATATACGTCACAGCCATCGACAGTGGACGTATAACCGGTCACAACCGCCAAATTGCGCGCGATTTCTTGAATTTTTCGACCCCCAGGTAGGACAACTATGGATAAATCTAAGAAAAGAAAAGTGTCTGAAGAAAACAGAACGTTTAATGATACGTGGGCAGATTCGGTCGCCTTCACTGCTGACGAGACGGGTTTACCGGTATGCTTAATATGTAATGAGAAGTTAGCAGTCCTGTCGATCTTCGGATCCACATACATATGTGAGCTGGTCTTTTCCAACATGAACTACATTAAAAACAGACATCGCTCACGCCTGACAGACGACAGCTTACAGTCCGGTGTGAAGATGAAGGTAACGTCATGCAGCCCTGATGTGCAGAGGCTGTGCGCTGAGGTGCAGGAGCAGAAACCACATTAACCAGGTGATAAATATTGTATTTGCCATTTTTCAAATATTATTATTATTATTTTTTTTTCAAATAGACATTGAGTATTATATTTGAAAGTAACCTTCAACCCAACGTCTTTTTTTCGGAGTTTCAAATGTTTTTGTTGCGTGCAGAAATGTAATTTCACTTCTCTTTAACAGTTCATTGATTCCTAAATGCAACACACTATAGTTTGTTTATACATATATTAAGGTAAAAAACGATGATGAAAAGATGCTGTGTGGCTTCATTTTAAATGTCAAAAGGATTTTGTGGCTCCCAGTGTTTTCTTTTCTGTGGGAAATGGGTCCAAATGGCTCTTTGAGTCGTAAAGGTTTGCCGACCCCTGCACTAGGGTATAGCCAATATTAAAACAATATGACATTTTCCATGCCCAGTCAAGCAATCTCTTGTTGAGAATTCCTTGTGTTCATGTACCTACAGAATTGTTGCTCATCTATTCACTTTAAAAGTGAAATTCACCCTTTTCCTGCTTCTCATGGAAACCAAGAGTTGCTTCAACGATGAGATAAGCTTGTTTTTTTCGGGGATTTCTTGTATTCTCTTGTTTAAAAGAAAGAGAAAAAAACACATTCGGTGTTCTCTTTCTGGTAGACTGAGGGTAGCTTTGAAGGTAGGCGGGTGGGTAGGAGATGGATAAGTGAAAATTCACCTCTGCACAAATGCCTATTTCTCCAGAAAAGGCAATTTCCTGCAGCTCTGCTCGTAGGTACAGTCCGAGCTCGGTCACACACCGGTGCTTCTGGGAATTTATTGTCCTACGGTTAATGCCGAGAGAGAAGACAGTCGGCTGATTTAGTTCAAATGTTTCCCTTTAGGTACTGGAACGATATGCATTCAGGTCTGCGATGTGTTTAACATACTGAAATAAGAATGGCCCCATTCTTTTACGTTTTTGACAGTGATGACCGATGATTATGGTCTAAATGTGAGTGAACTTGACTCTACATTCCTGACAGTTTCTACCGGCATGGAGGGCTATAACATAATGATAGAATACTGAGAGAGAGCCACTTCAGAATATCCATTTTCCCTCCCAAGTGGAGTGCCTCCTTTGATCATCAAATTGTTCTCCTGAAAATCCTCTCTGTTCTTGAATTATCTGGGCCGCTGAAGTGGAAACTGAATTTTCTGTGGTGGCCAAAGCTGCTTAAGCGAAAGGAAAAAAGAAAAGGGGGAAACTAATAAAAAGGTGTGAAAATGACACAAATTGAATAAGCGTGCAAAGAAATATACGAGAGTAGGACAGAGGAAAAGCAATTAAGGTCTAAGATTTCCCTTTTTCTTTCTGTCCACAAAGAAAAAAACGGGAATAAATACCACAGTTGTTGCACAAAACGTGTTGGTGATGTTCAACAACTGTATTAATGCGTCAAACTAGAAGGATTTACACAAATTAAAGGTATGCACAGGCTATACACTCACCGCAATGCACTATTTCAAGTAGCTAGAAAATATGCTAAAGGAGACGATGACTTAAGGATAATAGAGTGTTATAAGGCAAAATCCCTAAATCTCTCCCAGTACACAGAATTAACTTGTCCCATGGTACAACTGTTGCTGCCCCTGGACCTTAATTAAAGTGCCTCACACACGGCTGCTTGTCAATTGTAATGCAAATGCTAATTGTCATTGGCTCCCCGTTTAATTTGCCCAGCTTGATCACCGTTTGTTGTGGTTGCAGTTAAGCACATATTTTCATACTTATGCATATTCATTCTGATTCATCCTCTTCAGACGAGTTGAAATCATTCGGAATGTCTCCCCGTGTGACAGCAGAAATAACAAATAAGCACTGATTTCCCCCCCCCCAGCCAGAGTTTGCGTACTAAAAACACAACATCCAAAGCATTTTTGCAAGTTGGACGTTTTCCAAGAGCTAGATTAGGAAGCAGATGCAAAATACACGGCCGTCCCAAAACGAGAGAAAGTCCTTACCCAAAACTACAAAATCAGTTGTATTGTGCATTACTTTTTGTGCAAGATTTTTTGGGGAGAGTTGGGAGAGGCAAAGTGGAGCTCTCACCATTTTGTTTACAGCATTCAATGTTTGCTGCCTGCTAAGAGGGAGGCTCAACAAGTTGAAACAGACAGCTTCGCTCTCCCACAATGCAGCTTGAGGGAAAAATCACTGTTGGGGAAACTGTGCTCGTTCTGCTCTGAATTCAAACGAACATGGAAGGGACCCTGTTGTATGAGTGGAGAACACACATCAGCACAACAGGCAGACTGACACTTGAGCCAAGAAAGAAACAAGAAAAAAAAACAACTGAGACCACAAGGTGGATGTAGATCTGAAAACCGCAAATCTGCAAGATTTAAGTGTACCACTAAAACTTTAGTTATTTTATGGGCAGTAGAATACATAAGATGTTGAGTTATTTGATAAACAGTTATATATCTACAGTATTTTGCTTATATGCATATATGCAAGTATAAAGATAGCTCTAGATTTTAAGGTACACCAATACCTACTGACCTGCTGACATAGATTCACACTCGTGCACGGATTATTGTTTGTAATAATCTTCGGCTGAGAAATAGTCCCCTGTAAAATTACTGTTTTCTCCTGCTTGAGTTACTTCTGCAGAATACAGCGCCCAGGTGTATTCTGAAATGACTTTACCCTTTTAAAAAGGTCAAAATGGAATAGAAATATAGTATATATAAATATATATGTATATTACAGGACAAATGTGAATGAGCTACTTTTGTCACACGATTCAAAGTAAAGCTCTTCACTGGGGGAGCAGTACATCGTATTTAACTTATCTACTTATGTCCTGCTGCATGTGGAATTAACTGTATGAATAGAAGATAACTTACCACTGCTTCATCCACGGAGAGAACCCGATCCTCATCTTGGATAAGAGCCACTTTATCCTGGAGTTCATCCACTGTTATACTGTTGTATTTCAAGAAGAAGAAAAAAAAATGAGGGTAATAGTAGGTACAGGCCAATTATTTATCTATTGGCTTTGGAAAAACTTTTGATTTTGCAACACAACCTGTTTGGAATTATACAAATTAGTTCAATATGAATCAGTCTGAGCTTTCGTGCAACAAACTCTACTAGTATTTCACCAGAGGGCAAGTTTAAAATGTTCATGATGGATCTCATTGCGAGTGCTACACAACCCGACACAAAGCTGCACACAATCAAATCAAACATGCCACTCCTTATCCTGCTAACACTTAGATCTTTTCTGCAGCTATTCTTCCTCCTGCAGCTGCTGGTGGTGGTGGTGGTGTCTTCCTTCCAGAGGTTTCCCCTAAACTGACACTGCTGAGCTGAGATAATGACTGCATGGCCACGATCAATCCCGGGAGTTCATCAAAAGCGGAAGTGCAGGCAAACATACAAAGCGGATAGCTTGTTCCACTACAGAGGATCAATGCTTGGGGTAAGTGCTGGAGGAAAAAAAACAATGCCTCTCCCCATTGTGAGTCAGCACAGAGAGGCAGCTTTGAAAAAGTTGTGTGTCGAAGAAACACGAATTTGGCCCCAATTACCGAGGGCATTTCTACACTTATAGCCCACGGCACAAGGGCAATGCAGGTTCCACACCGAGAAGAGAGAGAGGGGGGGGGACAATAAACATTAGGGAGCTCACTCTCAAATGCACTGATAAATCTGGACAGAGGGGAGGGGATAAAAAGCACAACCTGTTCATGGGCCTTTGGGAGGCTCCATCATGGTTCATTTCCTGAAGCAGTTGGTAGGCGCTATTTATAGGCCAGCATACTGGTACCAGTTAATCCTGCGCTGGGCTGCCAAGTGCCTGCCAGCTGGCACAGTGGGTTGCACTTGTGTGTGGTTGTTGGGAAGGTTCAGGAGGAAAGAAATTGTGAGAAAGTCCAAAAGCTACCTTAAAGACCAATGTGTAGGGGATGATTTTTTTCTCCTCCTGTGATGTGACGTGTAACTTCAAAATCACAGCATTCCTAACCAGTCTTTGTAATAAAATACATGTGGTGTTGTCAATCAGAGGTATGTTGGCTTTTGATGTTTCATTTCAAAGTGGATTACAAATAACACAAAAAAAGCAATTATTGGCAGCTAAATGGACACAAAAATAAGAGTGGCTCACAGTGTATTGCACATGAGAGAACAATTATCTGAATCTGCATTCAAGATAATTAGCAATTCCAATCAAGTGGATTAGTAGTATTTTGCTTAGTGTCATCAGGGACAAAGTCTTTTTTTTCCGCACAAGACAAAGAGTCTGCAGTGTGAATGCTAATCCAGGTCAAAGTCAGCAAATTGCACAGCAGCGTGCATGCACCAGGTAGGCCGGCGACTTTCGACTTTGCATTTATCATAACGGCAACTAAATCAAGCTTGACACCTGGGCGTGTGAGACGCGCAGCCTTACAGGCAAAACTGGTGATGTAGCATACATATACCAAGCCTCCGGCTCCTGTTTTATTCAACGGGGCATCAATACACGTCCTGCCTCGAGATAGCCGGCTCGCCCAATCCCGCTGACTGACGGCCTGAAACAATGGCTGTATAGAAATAAGCGGCACTTGCAGATATTTCAGCTTAGTAATATGTTTGTTTAAGCACGGAGACATCATTTGGGATGAAGGGGATGGAGTGGATGGATGGAGGCAGAGCTGGGCGGGGGAAGGGAGGGGAAGGGTGGGGTGCAGAAGGGCTGAATAATGGTACACGTCCAGGCACAGGAATGCATAAGTGGGCACATAGCGCTCCGTGAAAAAAAACGCTGCAGCAGCACTTCGCCCTCGATGCAGCCATATGTTTTATAGCTCTTTCGGTTTACTACGCCCAGCCCTGCTTCCTTTCCAAGAGAATACGCCCAGTTAGCTTAAGGAGTATTGATTTTTTTTCCCCAGACATGGTGTGGGAAGGTGAAGAATCCCAGGGTGGGGATGGCAGTGGAGGGGGCATCGAGGGGGACAGGCTCGTTGGTTTTCTGCAAGTCACCGGTACATTTACACATCTTGCAAAATGGATGAAATTCTCATTAAAGGGAAGCAGCGGTTCAACAATGCTCACGACAGCAAGTTAGTCAGCGTAGGTGGTGGAAGGTAAGCTGGGAGTTTGGGTAAGGGGGGGCGTCAAGTGGCTCTGTTGGGATTACACAATGCAAATAAGGCAATAGATTACTTTTGTGGTTTGCTGAAGAACAAACTGGCAAAGGAATGAGACACAAGCACTCAACTCAGACTGATAAAAGGGAAAAGCATCAGACGTTCAGGTGAAACTATTGATTGGAGCCCGTACACATATTGATGTGAATTAAATCTCCATTTCTGTCATAGTATAAACCCAGTGCAATGAGCCTTTCTTTCCTCTTCTTTTTTTCTTTAGTGGCATTATTGATGACTTGCAGGTCAATTTTCATTTGTGCTGTCAATGTGAGCAACACAATTTTCAGATTGGTTGAGAAAAATAAAAAAATAAATAAATACACCCCTTGATTCGAAACATTCGACCTTGCTGCTCTTTTCACATATAACGCCCGGTGTTAAAAAGTGCAGAAACAGAAACCAAAAGCCAGGAGCAAACATGCTCAAAGAATTTCATTAGTATTGGAATTTGTTGCCATGTTAATGTGGTGACAGAAGCATTTATACACTGGCCAGAGCAAAAAAGTGGCGGCCTTCTAACAAAATGAACCTTAAAACGTTTGCCATTGCTGTTTATTTAAATCTATCCACTTTTATCACATTTCTATTGGCATATCATACCTGCCTTGGTGGAGTTTCCGGTATCAGTCAAAAGCATGCGCACAGATCAAAACAGTGGGGCCTCTTGGTTTTTAACCAAATAGTACACCCAAATGTACACCCAAGCGTGTTTTTTACCTGCCATCTTTGTTGCTGTCCAGTAACAGAAAAATGCTGTTCTGTTGTCGAAGATCTGAAAGGAGATTAAAAAAATATATATATATATGAGGTCAAAGAAACAACATTTTTGAAACATGAAAACCAATATATTTTGCATCTCAAGAATTAAATAGGATGTTCTTTTTAATCACAATTCAGCACAATAAACATTAATCCATCTGCCTGCAAACTGAGAGGCAGGAGTATGAACGAAAAAAAGCAGAGTGCTGCAGTTGGATTTTAAACATGGGGAGTGAGGGGGGGGGGGGTGGTTCTTGGGCAATCAGGCAATGAGTCAGTCACGCTGTGCAAGAACATTTGGTTTCCCTGTAGGAAAAAAGCATGTCAGAGTCCAGAATGCAATCAGGAGGCTTTGTGCTGTAACGGCTGGTATGACAGCGATTTCCCTCTTCTCCATTCATATTCACAAGCGGATGAAAAGAAGACGCACAAACTTCCAACAACCCCCCTTTCCAGCGAGCATGTGACCCCGACCGATTCATTTTGTGAATCGCATTCATCGAAGTGGGAGGGAGAGGAAGTTCTCTTATGTTTTCCACACTAGGCGTCTCCCACATCATCAGCAGAACGGAGAACGTAAAGGGGTAAACTGATTGGCCTCTGAAGTCTGAGGAAAGGCACTTTACATAATGCTAATTGCACATCCGCCGCAATTACCTTTCTGTACTCATTAAAGAAAAATGTCTAATTGTGGAATTAGCATTTTTTCCCCCTAAGGGAACAGTACAGAGCCGGTATTGAGTGTGTGATGTATGGGAAGTAAAACTAAAGCCCTTGTTCATGAAATCAGCCATGCCGAAATGAACATTAAATCAATGTTTATTAAGTCGTGCCGTTTAAGATTGAAGTTATAGAAAATATGCAAGATGGCGCACGGCATATATTCCGCCAAGACATTTGTGATAGCAGTAACTGTTTGTGTCGACAGTATAATATAGTCATTAGTAATATCCCTCTGCAATACACACAACATCTGTCCTATTAGTGGCCTATTCTTCTGTTTGAACGGCGCTCTATTCCCAACCTAATGCTTGACATTCTCAACCCATCCTCTCGTCGCCGCCTCGCCAAAATGAGCGTGCGGGAAAAAAAGGAGGAAGAGAAATGGTCTCATCCCTCCCTCCAGTGCAGAGCTGGAGCTATGAAAAAACAACCATAAGGAGGATAGATGCAGAGGGGAGGAGAGGTGGGCAGAGGAAGAAAAAGCTGGAGTGGGGTGGGGTGGGGAGGGGGTGACGTGGTGAGAGGAAGAGTGAGGAAGACAATAAGTGAGGAGAGAGTGGGTGGGTGAAAAAAAGAGAGAGAGAGAAGGGAGGTTCAAGACATTGGCTCTTTAGGCCGATGGCACATATAGGGGGCTATGTTTACTAATGGACACCATCACTCATCCACCCATGTTGCCTTGGCGATGGCAAAGCGCACAATCGTAAAATAAAGACAGGCAAAGAGAGAGGAGAGAAAATGGAACATATCAGCAGGAGACCGCAGATCTCTGCCTTAACTGCAGAGCCATGCTATCCACAGAAAACGTACTCCTTTCTCTTATTTTAAAGACACTGCACTCCACGACTTACAAAACGCACATCTTGCTTTTCTTTTATACAATGGAAGCAATATTTCCAGGCAGGAAATTACTTCTGTGAGGGAGAAATAAAAAATAAAAAAACATGCCTTGAAATGCAAATGGTGTGCAGGACTCAAGGTGCTGTGCACTGAACTTTTGCTTTACTGAAAGGAAAGTGGGAATCTACAAAGAAGTGTTTAACTTAAATAGTGGAAGTAAAACAGCAAGGAAAACAAGCACTAACACACACTAAGCTCTGTATCAGTGCGCAATTATAAAATATGAAATGCAACAGATAACTTGATCAAAGTACTGCTGGAAGTTGGAACGGATTTGCATGATGTAGTGAAAGAACCAAAATGCGAAGCCTCGATTGAAAGCACCAAAACGCGCACCCACTTCTGTGTGGAATTAAAATAAACATTTTGATGTTCCCCGATTGTTGTCTAAATGTTGGGAGAAATGTAAGTATATCAAAGCTACAGCAACATGAAATTTGGCACCGGATGCACTGCAACCAGATTATCCTCCGGAGAAATTCGATCTGAAATCCTCTGCGGCTGCCTTTAGGACAAATATTGCATTTCCTCACTGAATATTACATGTTTTTTTTAAATATCCATACAGTCTTATGCAAAAGATGTCTTCAATGATGAAATATATTTCACAAAGATGCTAAAAGTAAGTTTGCCCTAGTTATAGTAACTGGCCCTGTCCTGTGTTGAATGGAAGGGTTTCAATCGGAATTTACAATTTCTTTCTACTGCCTTTATGTGTGACACTGACACTGGTTTCAATATATAATATTATACCAAGATGCAACATTCTAACTTCCCATGTTTTTGACACATTCAGGATGTCAATGTATCTTTTGACAATTGCCTACAAATTAAACTCCTTATTAAAAGAATTGGCTAGGTGTTACTCAAAAGAAATCTGTATGACATTAATAAATAATAATATATCTGCAGAGGGACACAGCACCTATCAAGGCAAGGCAAAAACCTTGCTACAAAGTTTGCACAATTATGAAGACATGGCAGAGTCGCACAGATGGCAAACCGAAATGAAAGCAGTTGTCGCAAATGCCAAAGTGAACTGCAACATCTGAAAACACTCAGCAAAAACACTTCACCAGAGCCAGCTACACCATCAGCACACTGAGATCTGATCACAACAATGGGGAAATAGATCATCAAGTCACATTCACAGCAGATGTGCCGGCAAAGGATCACCTCTCTTACAAACAATTACGAGGATTACGATTCATAAAAAAAAAGGCTTTCTTAATTATGATTCCGTCATTTCAGTTCCGAAAATTTGGGGAAATAATATCTTAAATAATCACCTATAAGCACACGTTAATGGCTGACTTATTGGAATGGACCAAGAAATCACACTACAACATTAAACTAAAATATTAGTTATTTTGCACAGCATAATTATGAATGTAATCAGACATTCAATTCAACCTTTGATCTGACAGAGCATGAATGGTTTCCATGTTGGACACATCTGTGTAGAGATGGACCTGGCTTTATATGCCATGCTGTGGTCTGACAGAAATCTATATTTCTAAGAAACATGAAATCTATTTATGCACCTTATCCTTGACAACAGACTAAGCCGAGGCATCTCAGCTTGCTCCTTAATTTATGCTTTAGCCTGTTCTAGAACGGCACTGATGCACCTTTGTAAAAGACGAGTAGCGGGGAGGTGGATTGCGAGACGGTCCACTGGAGAAACCAGGTCAAGCGCTGGATTAACAATGAACTTGCAGAAATCCCCTCACACTGCGGGTGAACTCTGGGACAGTGGAGCTTTGCATATCGGGGGCGTACCATTAAAGAGGGACGAAAAATGTATAGGCTGGCTCCATAGGAGGGGACACGGTCAAATGAACATTGTTTTAAAAGGGAGAAACCTTTACGTGAACCCAAAGCTTCACGAGGAAGGTATTAAGAGGGAATTTTGTGCGAAAGGAGACGCACGTCATCAGTCTCTTCTAGCCAGGAAAGGCACTGTCTTTGTTACTCAATGAGGATTGGCTATGAATGCCATGTTAAATTGGCCAAAGAAGGCCAGGGTACACCTCAATTCTACAATATATTCTTCACTGTGTGTCACACACTTTGTCCCATGAGAAACACATTTTCTCTGCACCTACAAATAACCTGGCCCTTGTAAAAGTTTCTCAATAACTGTGAATGAAGCCCCGGGGACACGTGTGAGTGACAGCTGCAGTAAAGGGAGGGACTGTTGGGTTCTACTTTGCAGGCTCAGCTGCTTGTTCTTCCGGGCCTTTCGATCCTATTTTCACACAGACTATCAACCAAGTCATGAAGGGAAGGATGTGACGGTCGTGAAAAACAAAAAGACTTTGTTGTGATGCCCCCAAAGGACGCTTAATTGTTGGTCCTCTAGTCCGACACCGAGTGAACGAGTACAGAATAATAAGATGGCAAAGAGTCAGAATAAGATCGAGGGCAAATATTGATGCTTTTTGTGAGTTTTAAGGGAGCTGAGTGGACATATGAAAAAACTTGAGACATTAAATCAAACCTAAACGTCAAAACTCAAGGCGCCACAATGCATTTGCTGAGTTACACAACTACATTCCCCAAAATTAAAGTTTTAGTCGATACTTAAAAGCAAAGGCTGCAGGCAGAGAGGAGAAAGGATGGAGAAGTAGCCTTCAAGTCTCTGAATGTTCAACTTCAACACACAGAAGCAGCAACACACACACACAAACTGTCATTAAAAGTGCATAATGAAAGCCTAGATGGATGGCCAACATGGACAAGACATGCCAGCGTGACCAGAGAAATGAAAATTGATGGTTGTTACACGCTGAAGATGAGCAGTAATGGAAGAAAAGGATGACAGGCTCAGGAACGTCGGGGGCCGCTGACATCTAACAAAGGTCAGCTCGCACAGTGGGAAGCGTGATGGATGCACGCGCAGAGGTACCACCAAAGTCAAATGACCTTTATTGCAATCAAAACTTTTTCTTGAGGGGCAGTTTGACACTCGATTATTTGAAATGGAAGCGAGCGAGCCAACAACTGGTCATCACGCTGTGTGTGCAAAAGTGGAAAAAAAAAAAATACAACTTCATTGGATAGAGAATTACGTTCCAATTGCTTTATATATTATAACGGAAAATAATCTCAAAATCTCAAACCTTGACCTAATTTCACTCCATCTTCCCTTCTTTCCATTTACACAAGTAATGACTCTAAATCCTTAACGACTCGGACGAGTATATTTCTCATCCGGCCCCACAGCTTTCGGAACATTTATATAGGCAGGTCTGAACGTCACTTAAATGCAGAAGCAGCGTGTGCTTGGAGCGATAAGGATTTTTTTCCCTGTGAGTCATAAGCAACTTCTCTCTGATGATGTGGAGAACGTAAAAGCCGAGCTGTGGGACAGTAATATGCTCTTGCTCAGCATTCCGCCCCTCGACAATTTATTTCAATGGCACAGCCGTCTGCATTCAACCTTCCAGCTGTTTCTCAAGGTCTAACATTTGCCATCTTGAGCATCTGGCCCGAGGTTCTTGGGTCAATTTACTCTGCTTCAATGTGAGACCGAACTGAAATGAAAGAGAAGCGGCCCTGTGGCAGCTGTGGCAACGACCTAATGTTTGCAAACTGAAGCAGTTCTGTGGATCGAGCAAATTGCTTGGAATGGACTCAAAACAAATCACGGCAGGCAATAAATGGCTCGACACTTACCACTGTCGCCTGCTTGCAGCGCCTTCAACGTTTGCTCTTTGCGTCGGTCGGCCTCGTGTTTCCTTCTTCTGTGTTCCTCTAGTTTGATCTGTAGGTCCTCAGCCACTTGCTGGAGCTCTCTGAGCTGAGCCTGAAGAGAGAACAAAAAACAACTACATTCAGCAAAGTTGAATAAATATACACCAATTAGGCACAACATCAAAACATGAGATCCAGCTGCCTACACCTCATGCCCAGTGTATATATATATATATATATATATATATATATATATATATATATAATTCTGAAACAAACATGCATACATTTCAAGTTCGGCCTGAGCTCTTACCCCCTTCTCTTTTAACATCAGCACATCCACCTTCAGAACAAAAGCCACCCCATGTGGTTACAAAAAGCCTCTGTGACAGCACTTAGTTCTGCACAATGTATTATTTAAATCACCTGTGCCAGGAGGTTTTGTCGTCGCACCAAAAGTGACAGCTTCTGACAAGCAAGCATAACCTGTCATCACTCTCTGTAATGGACCAATTAATAGGAAAGAGCCACAGCCCCTTGTTTGTGCTTCCCAATCTCTCCTCAGAGAATCTCATAATGCAGTGATGGATTCCGCTCGGTTCAGATAGGGATGACTACCTTTCTAGGCCATGCTGCTTGCTTACCCACTTCCAGTTGGCTGCAGTGATTTATGGGCTCCATTTTATGTGTACAATGACATATTTTCTTAAAAACACCCATAACGTATAGAAAGTTCTTGCATTGTGTTAAAAAGAAAAGCTTTTAGAGCATCAGCTGAAATTGTAATAATGTTGATAACATTCCAGATGCCAAAAAACGAATTGTGAGACAGTTAAAGCACAGTTCGAATAAACAATGCTACATGATTTGAAGGTTTTCTAGTGTTGCAGTTGTTTTAACAGCAGATTCTTCTTTGACCCTTGAACCTCAGGAAGAGTTCACTTTTCGTTCGTTGTGTAAGGTTTTTTCTAGACAAGGCCCCTGAGGTAACCCTGCCATATCAACAGAGGCACACTGAGGGAAAAGGATCACAATGTGCAGCAGGGCTCGGAGGGCCAGGTGACACTTCAGCCTCGATCTGCCAATCACTCGACAAAGACAAAAAATCTGGAAAAAAAATAGAACACAGCTCAGAGACCATCAGCCATGAATGAGTAAGAGTGTTTCTGTGACAAAATGTGGCCTTCAGTCAAAACAAATGTGTCAAGTAAGTGGTATCGTGTCTGTATCATGTATGTTTGTTACGTCCCCGAGTTACCCGGGGTAACAGGTGATGTGGGCTGTAGGAGAAATGAAAGCAATGTTAAAATATAATCGATAGTTTATGAACAACAAATGGTATGGTGTGACAAAGCAATCAAGCAACAAGCAAGACACAAATGCTTCCACTGCAGTAAAGTCCTTTCACACATAGACATTTTAAAATGCTCAAAATGATGGTCTGATTATTTCCCAATTTCAATTAGTTATGTCCTACAAAAGGAAAATGAAATAGCAAATTGCAGTACATGAGCATGAGCCTGCTCTGACCATCTATCTTATTTCCTCAGGCACAATAATGCATTAAGTAATGAGACCAGTGAACCAGTAAATATAGCTTACAAACATCTAAAGAGACCCTCGGCTGCCAAATTTACCAGTTTAATTTGCGCCGAACTCCCGGACTCTGCTTTCTAATTTGGCCAAGTGCTTGTCGAACCTAATGTGCAAATGGATAGCAGAGAAAACTGTGAAGTAGTTTCTACTCGTCTTTAAGCTCTGTAAAGGAACACATTGATTCCAAATGGGCTCGATCACTGAGGTTGTTTTCTTGTGTTGACTTACTGACTCACATTTACGCCTCACGAAAAGATGCAAAGAAAGCATAGTCACAATTCTTCAAAATATACTATTGCATGCAAAATTGATTGGTCACTCACTACAAAATGGATTGAATTGATCAACTAAAAATGCAGCGATACGAGCAAGTTAATAGTGGAAAAGTGATTTTTTTTCAGCTAAAATGCTGTAAACTGATCACGTTGACGGGGTAAACAACTAAGTGCACAGCAGGCACAGGTTGGTGCTGAAAGCTGCAGAACAGATGCCTGCAGCAGCAGGTGCCATAAACATGTTTGGTCACAACAATATCATAGAGCACAAGCTGCTCATTTAGACAGGGAATTCTCACAGCGCAACACATATAAAAGCAAATTAACCCCAATGTCCCCATCAATCAAGTGTGTAAGCCAGCAAGCCAGGTAATGCACCACAGTTACTGACTGAGGGGAAACAGATGAATTAAATCTGTTGAGGACAACAAAACAATATCTACCCAAAGCAGAGGTGCAGTACATACGGTGGGTGGATTTTTATTTTTGAGTATGTATTTTGCAAAGATCAAATTCAAAACACAGAAATGTGTAAAGAAAGGTGTTTTCTGTCTTACTTCTACATGCCTGATGATAGCAGTTTTGTTTTTGTAGAATACAGTACCTGTTTCTCTCTCCAGAGCAGCACTCCCTCCTCAATCAGTTGCCGCTTGAGTCGCAAACCCTCGTCCAAGGTCCTCAGCTGGCCTTCCACGTACGCCCTCTCTCTCTGTCCCAGATTCCTGAAGGAGAGCGAGAGAGTTAACCGGCCCCATCATTACTGAGAAAACATCGGCCACCCCTGCTACGGTCATTGAGATGGCCCAATCCAATTTTTAAGGGCCCAGAGTACAGCAGGAATCCAAATGGGAAAATAGAAAAGTAAATAAGACTGGGGCTGAAGCTCCGAGGCTGAACGAAATTGTTTTTGAAGTCTCGCAAACACAATAAGCTTGTGGACCTTGTGAAAACATAATGAGATATACTCTGCCTATATACAGTTTTGAAGCGAATGGCGGTGAATTAAATAATGGAGGCCTGTCAACAAAAGAAGTGGGTTACTCTATTAGAAGTTGCATTTTCACAGCAGGCAGGACGTTTCGGCATCACAGTGCAATCAATCTTTGTGGCGCAGCTCAGAGAATACGGAACTTATGACCTGGCAGGACTCTGGGTTCTTATAAGTATATTTATTCCATGACCAAATTCTGAGCGGTATACAATTTGAAATGCTTAAACTACCTTTTCTGCATGAAAGATACCCCTGGAAACCAGGGCTAGGCTTATTATACGTACACTTTACATCAGGGAAAGCCCTTTATCATGGATAAACTCTTGAGAACAAATGCATTTACTATCGTTAAACCACATTAAGGTTTTAATCGTAGTGACAGTATGCCCCCTGGTGGCACAGTGAATGAAACATGGGTGCAGCAAGTGAACAGTCTTTCATACCAATAATGAAATAGTTTTATGTTAAAGGTCAAATTAGGGAAAGGAAAACTGCTCATTTTTTGGTGCTCAAAAGCGGTGTCGCATGTTTCCAAAAGTGAATAGACACAGTGGAATGGTATTTCTATAGCAATGAGTGAATACCCACATTTGCATATGTGATTATATAAATATTACATATCACTTCTTTACTGACCAGCAAGTGTTCTGGCAATCAATTTGATACACACAAAACAGAAAGGTTAGATATGTCTCTTTATTATACATTTGAATCAGAGTATTCTAAAAACAATGATTGCATTAAACATTGCTTCATTTGTGTGTCATTTTACAAATCTCTATTCTCTTTAGTGTAGATAATAATGTTCTAGCATTGGGGGAGAGGTGGCCGAGTGGCGAAGGACAAGAGGGTTGCCGGTTCGAGGCCCAGTCGAGCTGGTCTCCATCTGGAAGGATGCAGGAACTCCTGCCACTAACAAAATAGACGCCACATCTTATGCCCTTGAGCAAGGCACTGACCCCATCTGCTATGTGGCCTTGTGTGCGTTTGCATGTGAATGTTTGTGTGGGATGGTGCGTAATTCTAATTCACTCTTCTTTTTATACCAACCAATTGCCTTGAGAAGTTGCCTGATGATTGCTGAATGATCCAATGTTGACCTAATGACTAAATAGAGTCCACCTGTGTGTAATCTAATCTCAGTACAAATACAGCTGTTCTGTGGCAGCCTCAGAGGTTTGTTAAGAGAATATTGGGGAGCAAACAGCATCATGATGTCCAAGGAACATACCAGACAGGTCAGGGATAAAGTTGTGGAGAAGTTTAAAGCAGGGTTAGGCTATAAAAAGATTTCCCAAGCTTTGAACATCTCACGGAGCACTGTTCAATCCATCATCCGGAAATGGAAATTGTATGGCACAACTGCGCACCTACCAAGACACGGCCGTCCCCCTAAACCTACAGGCCGAACAAGGAGAGCACTGATCAGAGATGCAGCAAAGAGGCCCATGGTGACTCTGGACGAACTGCAGAGATCCACAGCTCAGGTGGGGAAATCTGTCCACAGGACAACTTTTAGTCGTGCACTGCACAAATCTGGCCTTTATGGAAGAGTGGCAAGAAGAAAGCCATTGTTAAAAGAAAACCATAAGAAGTCCCGTTGGCAGTTTGCCAGAAGCCATGTGGTAAAGTATTGACTCGGGGGGGGGCTGAATACTTTTGCACACCGCACTTTTCCGTTTTTTATTTGTAAAAAAAAAAACATATAACATTTCACATAAAATTCCAATAAAATATTTTTATGTTTGTGGTCGTAACATGACAAAATGTGGAAAAGTTCAAGGGGGCTGAATACTTTGCAAGCCACTGTACATGCCTGTATTTACACCATTCAAATAAAATGAACTTAATTGATCCCAGCAAAGGGGAAATTGACTTTTTATAGCATCAGCAGAAATAGTTAAAGACATAAGTCGGCATGTATCTGCATTTACTTAACCATTGTGTACTGTTCAAGTTGAGTACTCATTGTTAATATTTGTCATTTACTTATAATAAGCACTGTTCAGTTGTTCAACACTCTTTACCAAACAAAATGAGGACTTTCACAACACATCCAACTATGACAGAAAGATATTAGCCACGTTATTTTGAACAAATTAGTCATTTATTTTCTTTGAGTATAATGTGCTCATCACATTTTAACATTTTGTTGATTAAAGTCAGATCACAGGACTGCCTTATTTAACCACCTGTGATAAATATGAAGAGTTCTTACCACAGATGCTGGAACGGTTTTGAATCTCATGGCTTATTACATGTTACTTAACGAGCGGCGTCCATGATGCTCTGATTGTCATGTGACGTTACAAAGGCACGTGATTGCGAGCAGGCCTAAACGCGTCACACAAATATATTACATTTATTTATTTTTATTTTATATATTTTTTATTTATATGCTTCCATATGTCCTCTAGAGATAGAGAGATAGATAGATAGATAATGAGCACAAATAAAACAGGTATTTCTTTATTTCGTAACTTTATTATTTACAAAATATACAGTAAACATACACATTGGCAGAATGCAGTGTTTGTGTAGTTTGTCACTTGAGAGGCATCTTGTAAATCTGAATTTAATATGATCATTTACAACGACTAAACAACGAGACTAAATATCAATTTTCGTGTGACAATGTTTGATTTGTCACTTGTCACTGTTCAGTCGTGTATACAGGCCAGTGTTGCATAGTGAGTCCTTGCTCTGCAGGTAGGAGAGGTCACGGATCATGCCAGGGAAGGAGTACGAGTCCAGGGGGGGGCGCAGTGGGAAGACTGGCATGAGTCCTGATGTCATGTAAGGGGACACAAAACCTGCCAGACTGGCGTTTGCAGAGGAGTAGGCCAGCCGGAGAGGGCTGACACCCAGGCCAGGGCTGAGGCCGTACAGGCTCTCTCCCCCAGAGGGAGGCGGTGGCATGTGGAGGGGGGAGAAGGCTGACTTGTTCCCCTGTGCACCGAGGCCACCGGGCAACCCCACACAGGGCCTGAGTGCGCCGGGATGATGAGACAGGGACAGATTCTCATAGTCAATCTTGTTCTGTTTGGAGCTCAGCACCAGCTCGATGCATTTGACAATGTCACCTTTGCACGTTCTCACCATGGACTCGAGGGTGTCCCGTTTCTGGTGGGGGAAAATCTTGGCCATAATGTCGGTGGGGTCCGGGTCCACTCTGGGGAGGTCGCCGGGTTTCTCCATCTCGCTGCCTGACTCTGGATCCGAGGAGGACAATGTGGACCTGTGCGGACTCGCTGTGTGGTCTGAACGCTGGTCGAACACCGGGGACGGACTGGCGCTGTCCTCCGTGTACGCAGCGGTGCTGTCCTCGTGTGGGGACACGTCTTTTTTGTCACCTGGGGAGGACAGCCGCGGGGTGTGTGGTGCAAAGAGGGGTCGAGCCATGAATCCGTTGTAAAAGTTGTACTTGCTCAATTTATCATCTGAAATAAGGATGAGAGAAAAAAGACCGTTTATAATCATGTTTGCGCACGCATCCAAACTGTGCGTAAAATGTGAAAAGAGTGCTATCATCAACAGCAAAGAAAACAATAAATGTACTTTGCGATGCACATATAAACCAAATAACACCATTTAAATGATTAAAAACATGTTTTCATTTAAATAATGCCATTACATTTTTGACATGTGATGCGTTAACTGTTTCATCCCATCTTACCATCCTTTTGGGAATCCGATCCAAACACATCATAGCCTGGAGCTGTTGGAGTGCTGCTTGTAGATGGAGGCGCGCCGGGGCCCACGGGAGAGCCCTGAGGGGCCCCTGGCTCCCCGGCGTAGAGGAGCCGCATCTCCCGGGCCTCGCTCTCCTCCTGCGCCTGCTGCCTCCTCAGCGCCACCTGCGCCGCCATCACGCGCTGCCTCTCGGCGATCAGGGTGCACTTTGCGCACACGCAGTCCCTCCAGCGGCAGAAGCGCTTGTGGCCCTTCAGCGCGGACACCACGCCGTGGTTCCTGCACCTGGCGCACTTCGGGGTGCGCGGGTAGCCCCTCTCCAGCGTGGGATTGCAAGCCCGGAGGAAGAGGGGTGGAGTGCGCAGGTGGAGGGACGGAGGCACCTGCATGCCGCCGAGGCCCAGCGGTCTGATTCTGCTCTCCATTGACCCGAATCTAAGCTGGATTGTCCAAAAGTTATTTAAGTGTTGGAATTCAAGAGTTGTGGCCCTCTGCGGTTGAGTGGAGCATGTATACTGCCGCTGGCACCCTGAGCCAGCGCCTTAAGTGTCTGCGCTCCAGGTGGTTTGACATGAAATAGAACACCCTCGTCACTCCCCCTTGCACGGCAGCCTCTCAAGGCCCTATCCTGTTTATTTGCATCCCTGATGAATAGTGGTCTAATCTGATGCTGAACTATATGCAGCTGCACTCTGGTGGGGGGCGAAAAGAGTTGGTATGTTTAAAATGATAACCTGGTGGAAATGTGATGTTACATAATGACAGATGAATATAAGAAGCATTTGGATTATTATGCAAAACGGTGGACTTGTTGGATTAGAAGAGAAAAGAAAGTCAGAGAAAGAAAATGATGTTGCCTCAGGTCAGCAACATACAATGACCCCCTTTGGTTGCGCTGTACTCAACAATGAATATTCCCTGTTAGGATGTTTTCAACAAAACAATGGCCCTAACAGCCACAAAGGCAACAGGTAATTATCTACCTGGTTATTCTGTTGAACAAATTACCTTGACAAAAGACCCATCTGTCAACAAACACCCAGTGAGATCGGCGAAATAACTAATCACACCTTGTCACATGTTTCATTCAGTTCTCTCCATTCAAACAGGATCCAGTTACACGCAACAGATTGCCTTACGGTTATCACGCGGAAAACAACTTGAGCATAATGCCACAAACACAGTGGCAATTGCCAAGGGAAACACACAACTAAACCATTGTTGAGTTTCAGTCGTGCATGAGCACAATGCCTCCCGTCAATCTCAACTGCTTATTGAAATGATTGTAGATGACAATGCGCATGCTGTCATTCAGTCCCACAGTGAATGCATAAGATTTGCTCCAACTATAACAATAATTTCACATCATGCCAAGTGTTCCCCGCATCTATGCGTGTACGTGTACTGGGCAGACCTCAAAATAGGAAATGAACTTTAGTATTGGTAGTTTCCAACGCTATTATTTCGATGTAAGAGCAGGACACCAGAGTCTTCTCTCGGTCTCCACCACATTTCCTCTGAGTAATGGATGTGGGTTAAGGAGGTTGTGTTTGGAGGCACTCGACCCCCTTGTGGTGCTTAACTGAGATAATGATCCTCTGAGGGGCATCTCTGAAGAAGATCCGCTACAGTACAGGCCAGAAAAAGAAAAAAAACGCTTATTACGATACACAGTTATATGATACAAATACGAAAGAGAGTGAGAGAGAGAGAGAGAGTGCCGGGTGTTTCAATCCGCTTATAAAAGAGAATCCATCTCCTCAAAACTAAAATTCGGGAGCAACTGATGCTGCTTTTTCCATCTCTTCTCTGCACAGATACCTGCTCCATCAGTCCCTGAGTGATGGATCTTATCAGCAGCACACTGTACCTTCCTCCTTAGCAGAGTGGAGAGATGGAATATGCACAATTGCACACATACAATCGCACACACCTTTGTGAAGTGCAAATGCATCCTGCATTACGTACAAACACACTCCAGCTGGGCAAGGGGAGGTGAAAACAACCCGAAATGCATCCATCAACATGCAGCACGCAGCCGGCTAAGAACATAAATAAATGCCAGGGATGCAGAGGCTTCGGGAACGCACATTTGCGTTTTTTATCATTTCATCCACTGTGAAGTGGAATTTGAGGTTTAGTTTCATGGCTGGCAAGTTTACCCAGGCACATTAAGCCCACTCTCATCTGGCTTTTTTTTTATACAGACCACTTATGCAATTTATATGGACCGGTTGCTGCATTTTCTTGTATGCAGGGTTTGTGTTTCACTGTATGTTGTACTTTGGGAGAGGCTCCAATTTAGACTTATTTTCTAACTACTCAGAGGAGGACAGGCGGATAAAAACAGCTCTTTCGGGGAAGCCTCTATAAATTGGATTATACATAAAAGCTGTGGTGTTATATTTACTCATTTATTGGCTCCTCTGTTAGTCTCTGGATCATAGTATTACAAGTCCATGCAAGGTTAGTTGTTTTAAGTGCCTTCTGCCCGTATCAGTTTCACCCCGAGACAATGTAATTTCACAGCAAGTTTGTTCCAGGCCACCATTTGATGAAAATCTAAGAAACAGGAAAAGTACCCCACACTGTTGTTATCTTTGTGTCTATGAAAACAGTTTACATGATGGGTTTTTAGTCATTTATATATATATATATATATATATATATTCAGCCTCACCACTAACACAGGATAGAGGGATAATCAGGAATAAGAGCAGTTAGAGCAGATATGGCCAGACAGTGTCTTAATTGTGTTCTTAACAGATCTGCTCATGTCAGATATGGTGTTTCATCACAGCCATGTGCCTCCTAGGACAGGGCTTTATCAGTGCTGCGTCTTATCGGACGCAAGGTGGCTGCTAATCTACTCACAAATCTCACAAAACCTGATTATGTCTCCCACTGTCAGAGAGATGGAGAGCGGGAGGGAGGGAGGGAGGGAGGGGATCTAAAGGTAAGGTGGGGAGGAAGACAGACTCATCATTAAACAGTAAAGCACGGCATCTGCACTTTTTCTTTTATCGTAGCTTATAAAAACAGTGTCTATCCTGTTTTCATCTAAAATAGTTTATCCAAATACATTTTACTTTGTATGTTTGGATCAAGTTTTGTGTTGCACAGTGGATGAAAATCGCACGTTACTCTCTCCATCTCTCAATCACAGACGTCAACATGACACGACTTGGACATGGAAACATTTCGGTGTTTCAAATTTCAAGACAGCCCCATTGTTTTCTGAATATATAGCACTCACATTACAACCAGTTCCCCTTTCTTCTCCTAAGTGAAGGGTCTTGACCTTTGTGTGTTTACTCTCTCATCCGTCACTTCACACCCTTGTGTGTCGCACAGTAGCCTCCACTTCATTGCTGACGGTTGAATGACCGCCAAGGATGGCCACCGGGTCGTTGTATTCAGACACATATTAAAATGAATGTGACTTCCAAACCGTTGCACTTTTATCATGCTTTGTTTGGAATGTGCATGCAGCAAATGTACATTTAGTTTTTGCCCAAACTATTGCTATATCTAACATTTTCAAAGCAGTGCCTTTCATGTTTGTCATGTTCACTCATTGTTCTACATTGATAATTCTACTATGGCTGGGTGAAGTGAAAAAGACATGGAGGCATCCTATTTCACACGTATACACACACCTGCACATTTCAATAAACGGGACAATAGATTTCTTTCTCATGTTGCCATGCTCTCCATGGGGATTCTGTATTTCGCTATCTACTGCCATCTTCTCGTCCCCTATTCAATATTCCTCCATTTGCTCTCTGCCTCCTCCTCTCATACCTTTATTGGTGGTCTAAATCTGGTAGGTATCCATCAGGGCCCCTCACTTAGCCTGGTAATGCCTCAGCGCCAAGGAACAATGGTGGAGCAAAGACAGCAAAGTTTGCTCATGAGCACTGTGTGTGGATGTGTGCGTGTGGGTGGATGTTTGTGTGTGTGTGTGGGGGGGGGTAGCGGGTGGGTGGGTTGTGTGTGCAGCCATGTGTGAACCTCTTTTAATCATGCATATTACATCTGCATCAACACGATGCTTCTATAAGGAAATGCAGGCTCACGTTTACATACTGGAGAGTGTGTCTGTGTGTGTGTTGTGTGTGTGGGGGCTGGGGTTCAACACTTTGAGTTCTAATGACAAGTGTGTGTGTTGTGTGTGTAGGGAACGTAAGTACCCTGAAAGGTTCTGGTCAGGTGCCAGTGAATGCCACCTTCACTGTCTAAACAGGTTAAGATTGAACCCTGAAAGTTCCTCATTCTGCTCTCACTGCGGCTACACTCCCTGTTTGTTTCCTGTCAAAGACACAACCCTACCCAACAATACACTTACAAAGAGAGCTTTGCAGCTCAACAATGCATAACTTAGTGGCAGACCAGCACAACCCCTCTGTGAAAGATTTAAAAGAATCAGGTTTCTAAGTGTGAATTTCTTTTTACATCAACAAAAAAAAGGCATCAACAAAGAAATGACAGCCTTATAGACAGATGCAGTGTGGGAAAGAACCCGCTGTTGGAATCTCAACTTCAGGCATGTCTTGAATATGACAGTGGTGATGAAGAGGTATGCACTATTTTATGACTGATGACATTTAACAGTATATCCTTTGACATTGACCCTTAACGTGGCTTAACTGCGATACAGTCTGGTCAATACAGGTGCATCTTAAACACGAAGGAACAGAGAGTTTCCCGCCTCACTCACTCACACACACACACACACACCTAGGCAAACAAGCAGACCTCCAAAGCCTTGTTTGCTCAGTCTCCAAACATGGGATATGAAGAAAGAGAGTCTGGATCATGTTGATCAGTTTGCTGACCAGATATTTGTCAGCCGTGATGGTCTTCAGATATCTATGGAGTCATATTAGGGGACCAAAACTCACAGAAGTAGACTCAATGTGAAATAGAGTGAAAACACAATTGGACATGTCCAGGGTGCATTATCTGTGTTAAAAGTGCAGGAGAGCGTTGAGAACTAAATGAGAAACAAGGAAAGGGGGAGGTGAAGCATGAAGAAGGAGGTGAGCGTGCTATCAGATGAACGCCGAGCGCAGGGAGAGACATCAGCGCTGTACATCTCTGCCAGGGTGTTATGGGAAAATCTTCCAGGCTTTCAGTTACAGACAATAACAGCTTAGACATTGTTAAACATTGTCTCTGATAGCAACTGGCATCTGCAAACAGATCAGATGAGTGAGTCGCTACTGAGATTAGAGGAAACACGAAACTGCCGGAGAGGCCAAGGAAACGGGTTTGCTTGCAATTGACTTTCTGAGAATATATGAATTATTATGAATTATTATTAGGACCTTTTTTGTTCTACATATATGTTTGATGGGTTTTAATACGGCTGGAGTATTCTCTCACATAGAGACACAACCAAGCGATTTTTGAAATACCCTTCGGAACGAAAGTCTTCGGAACTCTGCCCTTTTCTCACCAAGAGCGAGCAAACCAGCCAGACGTGATAAATCTGTTACAGTTGAACAGAAAGATCGCAGGTTTTCTATCTTTGGTTCCCACAGTACGTGACCTTCCTTGGCCTTCAGCCACACGGAAGCGCAGAGGAAGAATTAGCAAATGTCACATTTTGTTGCAAGGAGACACGAGCAAAGATCTTCACACCATGCCCGTTTCCACAACACCTTTTTTATCGCAAATATCACGATACACGATGCAATCCCAATCCAGTCTGAACAAATGAATTCCATTCTAAAATGGAAACATATCTGAAATGTCTGTCACTATCATTTTCACATGCTGTATATATATGCGACACACTCATTCATGCAGGGGATTTAAAGGTGAAAGATATATTGTTATTTATATTATACATTTCTCAAAAATGAATGATAGTAATAATAGTGGTCAAACTAACAACTGTTTTAAACAGATGCTGTCAAACAGCAGATGTATTTGTGGCGTGCAACTCCATTTCTTTTGAATTCTTATCGTTTCAACTAGACTACTGCACCGTACACCAAGGCAAAAGGTGATGATGAAGATGGCGATTTAAAAGAAGGTTTGTCACCTTGACGTTCCGTGCAGTTGGCACCAAACCACGGCAACATGCATCCACATGGACTGACACCTGGATGTGGTTCCAAACCAGTCAGCTACAGAGACACAGGAGCAGATAACAGCACACACACACACAAACACTGCAGTCTATTCAGGCCTAGAGACTGCAAAATGCTGGCTGCATGCTGATTCAGCTCAGATAAAGGATAAATACAAAATCGTGCGCTGACCACAGGTGGGAACAAAGCACCAGTATCAAAAACACTCGCTGGATCTTTTGGGGGGAACTTTTTGAAGATCCTACTCCTTCTCATCTCCAGACCCAGAGATAAATGGGATCTTTTATCACGTTAGATGTTGTATAATTGTACGACTGGAGTCCCAGCATCAGTGCGGGCTTCAGATTCTCAGAACTGCAACCTTAAGTTCACAGGCTTTGGGATATTTATCTGATCATGACGCCCTGAATCACAAACACAGCTTATCGTTGCCATCGTTCACATTTTGGCTTGAGAGAGTGTGAGAAAGTAGTCCCCTCGAGTCACTTGGTTGTTGAATTGAACGTTGAGGATGACACCAGCTGATTCTTTGGATCTTTAAAAAGCAGAATCAGCCGGGCCTCATGTAAAGGAATTATATGCAGACACCTTGGGCCACATTGTGGCATACAAACATGGCCGACAACATCTGCACGTCTTACCCCTGAAGCACAGGGTCACGGCTCGGTCAGAGGTGGTGGCGTTAGGTGGAGCTTCTAATTTTAGGATCGGGGGCCTAATGAGAGGACGAGAAAACGACCCGCTGGTGAGAACCAGGGGGGACGTCCAGAGAGCCGAGGCGTAGGACGAGCGGGAGGACACAAAGGGCGGCTTAGAGGACCTCTGATCTGGTCACCCCTGCGCCAGCAGAGTGGCTCATTGACACCAAAGTCCATGCCGCTGTGTCGCTTTTGTCCGATTCTTTTCGAGCCCGTGCCTCTACTACAATAATGAGCCCTTTGACAAGTGATTAACTTCATCGTGCCTTTCATTTTGAACATTTCTTACAAGTGTTTGTCTTCGGACTCGGCCTTTTTAAAGTGGCTTCCCCCCCCCCCACACACGTTTGATCACATCATTAACACTGCGTGGAGATTTGCACTTACAAATAATTAAAGAGCAATGGAAACTATTGAGTTTGCACATCGTTGGGGTTTAAAACACTGGGGGAGGGAGAAAAGAAACGAGTAGAACCTGAATGAAGCTTTGTTTTTTTGTGGTGCCACATTATTCTATTCTATAGTTCCCACTTGAATTAATCAAATACCAACCCGACTAATACCAGAATCCTGGTCATTAGACTTTAGCCCATTAGGTAAAGAAGCAGATGCTTGTTTTCTTTCTCTCTCCGAATAGAAGGATTTCGTTTTCAGCCCGAAATTTGACAGATTTGTGTTTCCCTCCAGACGGCAGCTTTGATCCTCTCAGGTTGGCAGGGGGTGCAGCATTCTCCAAAGAGATGGCCGCCCCCCCGAAGTGTGAATTGTTTTTACCCCAGCTGTGATTTGCTTGTGCTGAAACATCTAATTCCTTATACAATTTTACCGAATCAATGCCTGGACTTTGTCTTGTTAAGGCCAACCTGGTTTCCTAAAGCAGGCGGGGTGCCTTTGACCCCCCGACGGGGGCGGCAAGCTGAGGCTGCCCCTCACAACAAAACAACACACCACTCCACGGCAGCATGACGCTTCCTCGACCAGCAAATGAGATGAGAGCTTTAAAGCGTGAAAACAGTGCTTGGAAGGGCTGGTGAAGGCCCGCCGCCCCGCCGGCAGGGAATAAAGATGGGCCGTCCGCCCGGCAACAAAAGCCCAACACAACGGGGAAACACATCAAAGGGGAAAAAGACCTATTTGTTCCAACGAGCCCACTGAGAAAAATGCAGGTGAATTTTCCTGTAATAGCGTATTGGCGTTAAGTGGCACATTTTATTTGTGCTCCTCACTTTCCCGTATCATGATACCTTATATTAGAGCGTTTAACAAACTTTCACCTCCTACGGGGCTTCTGTCGCTTTGTGAACACTTCTGCTCCCAGCCAATGATATATATTCTATGTCGAAATTGTGTGCAATTAAATATCATTTTGCCTGAGAGGGAATCACGATCCAAATTTGGCAATTACATTCTCGCATGATTTGCATGTGGTTTTTCGCAAAGGATTCACAAGGTTAAATGAAATTTGCACCCGCCTGAATATTGTGTGTATTGCATGAAGCTAATGTGTCTCAAGCCTCAAATGTGCAGGTGCCAATGTGCCAATTTTTGACAACAGCAGTGCTTTTGTCCTCCATCCACAGGTGGATTTAGCTCACTATGTGCAATATGATCGCACTTTGATCTGAGCAAAACCACAAGGAACAAGCTTAAAGGTTAATAAGGTGTGAAATTCCTTCAACAAGGACCTTTTTGTGGCACTCTGAATGAACACCACTACACCCTGAAGAGAATTTGGTGGTGTCTTTGAAAGTCAAACTGAAAGGATGAAACTTAAATCCGGGTCATCTTAATGTCGACATAAAGACATTAAGTTTTTGTTTAGTTCTGCAAATCTTTCTGTTTTTAATATGAGTTATTTCATTAAGAAATTCATAAATATATAAAAAACAGACCTGAAAAATTTGAACCTGTGGTACGTCCATTTTAAAAGGCAAAACGACGCCTGCGATGACTGTGATTGAATTTAAATTGAATAAAAGCACAAATTATTCTCTAGTTTACTTAAAATATATTATAGTTTCACTGATTTTCACTTGTACAAAAACAACAGGATCTTCTTTCTGAATAACAACAACAAAGTTGAAGCATTTGGACACAGACATAAATATATATATACTAAGCAGATATTTGCTGGACAAGGAATTCCAACATGCCATGTTCATGATCTCACTGTGACATTCCGCAGGTTTAGGAATAAACTGCCCCATGTAATCAGATTTTGCCATGCACATGAATGTTTATTTGATGGGCTGCAGTGAAGTGTGCGAGTCAGAATGCAGCACATTCCCCAGCTTAAGTAGAGTATAGGCACGTCAGCAGAGGCATGTGCCAACCACAATCCAACAATGGTAATCTCAAATAGAAATCACTGCAATTCACTCAGCACAAGTTTGCATTCAAAGATCTTTGGAGGTTACTGCTGTGTTTCAGCGTCCCCGGCCACAGATGAACAGCCAATGTCATCCATCTCCATATGTGCAATGTCATGTAAGTGTACAAATGTGTGCGCACGAGAGATTCCAGCCTCCTGACTAATTTACTGCTGCGGGGGGGGGGGGGAAACAGAAGAAACATCTCATCATTTTCCACATGCGGGGAAATGATGCAGCCACACAAACGGATGTCAACAAGGGAATCATTCAGGAAAACAACCCCCACCCCCCTTTCCCCCTGGATATTCAAGCCACAACTGACTTATGCCCGTTTGACAGCCGTTGTTGAGACGTGAGAAAAGGTTGCACCACGTTTTTGTTTTTGTTGTTATCCCTGGGCCAGTTTTAATTGACGCTCTCACCTCCCAGCATGCCTGTATTTCTTCCACCTGACTGTGCTCTTCGGTCGGCCCCTGTGTGTCTAAGTGACCGTGCGGCGGTTTTCGGGCACTCTTTCGGGGGGCTCTATTTTCGAGGTGATTGACTCTGAAAAAACAAACACGCTAATCCCCAAATGTTTCCCCTGGGTTGTGGGGACCCGGGGAGTCCTGCTCGGCTGTATGCGCCTCATGCAGTGGGCGGAGCAGGATTTGAACAGGTGGAGTGATACCTCAGGAGCAGGCCCAGCCACTGTGTTGTAGTTTATACGATTGTTCAGAGGATAACAATGTATTTGGTCTTCAAAAACCCATCCACAAGGCATTTGGCTCAAAACCACAAGGTCTTTGTACAACGTTGTACTCTTCCAGGACAATTATCTCTGGAGACGGGAAAAGTTGAGTTGTGAGGACAAAAAATGTCTCCAGCTATCTCTTAAAATCCCGGCTCGCCCGGCAGAAGGGAATCACACGGATGGAGAACTGTGTCGACCATTACTCACCACTACTTCTGTTCTGTCAACGAGTCTACGGTGAGGAATGAATGATACACTTGATACACCAACAAAAACAAGACAACTGGTCTCTGTCAGTCAGCGGCTCAGATCATCTGCCAGATCCTCCGAGATCTTTCGAGTCCAGTCAAGCCTTTGTGTTTTTTTCGTGGAAGACTTTGTTCTGATCCATACATCTCGATCAACAGCAGCGTTGCATATGTTGGAATTGTCATCTACAACTAGAGAATATTCGACAGCTTCTATATAAATCCGTTCTAGCTCTTTTAACAACCCACCCGACTGAATTCATCTCCTTAATGAGCTCCTCTTCACGCCGGGACCAACGAGCAACGCCATGAGCAATGGCCGTCATTCCAGCACGCTTCACTGCGACTGGCTGCGGATATTTGGATTTCGGCGAGCAGGTGGCCATGGAGGCAGGAGAGTCCGTGATCAGACTCCTGAGGCATCTCCGGAAATAAACATCAGGGACTCAGAGACACACTGCCACTGCAGCCCGTGCAACACTCGGCGGGAGCCCCCATAGCGCGCAATCACTCCACACTGCATGTTGGGTAGGAAGTAAGGGATACCTAGGGATATACTGTATAGGCCTCTTGTAACAGCATCGAGACAAAGCGCGGAAAAGGTCAAAAGAGCTCGACTGGAATGCAAAAAATATTTTCCGATTTGATTTTAGTTTTGAATTGCATACAGTGCACATGTGTCCTGACAAATCCCTTTTTAATGGGTATATTTCAATGAAGAACGGATTCATTGAATGTGAAAGCAGCTACTCATGCACGCTCATCAGCCGTATGCAGCCCAATCATTCTAATGAAATGTAGGAGGTGAGCAGTTCACTTGTTGTTGATGAACACTTTGCTTCGAAAGAAGTAAACAATCTCTCTCTTTCTGGCTGCTCAAATCGTCGCAGATAAGGAACATTTTCACGCTGTTAATCAGATGGTGCTGACGATCGGCTCCCCTGAAACAGGCATAGTTTGACACGGTGTTTTCCTGCGAGACATTCGCCTCAGATCTAATCCCCCCGAGCTCCTCACTCTGACGGGAGATGGCAGGCGGCTGTGGATGAGCTACCGCGGAGAGATTGTGAGCGTTGGGAGAGTCGGTGGTGAAATATCCGGGGAAAGTTTTCCTACAAAGTCATTTAACAACCTTCCGACTTCCATTCCCGTTTAAAGAAAATCCACAGAGACCCTTGCTTGTGTTTGCTTTCGTCTTTCCCCGACTGCAGCCTGCTTCATAGTCACGCAACTAGTTGAAGTGTTGCTTTAAGTTGCTTAAAGGCACAACTCGACCACAGGGACATGACATCATCTTGAAACGAACAGACCCCCGCTGACATCATAAAAGGCCCGAAATAACGCCATCATGCCAGTTTAACTGTGGACTGCTGACTGAGAAAGGAAAAAAAACACAAAACAGTAGAAATGTTTCGTCTTTCTGGCGAAAAAGGACATCTTCAATTACCCAGGGATGTGTGAAAATGGCTCCTTCAGGGCAGCGGTCCTCCATTTTGCCGGCAGTCATTAATTCGATCTAATCAACACCGCGGGGAAAAGTAACCGTCAGGACCAATTAGCCAAAATGGAGCGCCCGTAATGGGAAACAAATGAACAACAATAGTTAACTGTAGCAGCCGTGCTTTTATGACTCATTCGGTCTCAGCGGGGGAGATTTTTTGGAGCAGCACCGTTCAAAATCAGATTAGCACTTGATTGGTGTCGTGCAGAATTGTTTGTTGATCGCCTGTGAAAGAGGGGACAATATTGGACGGCCAAGCGTCTCTTTGGAAGTTCAGACGATGCAGCTCGCCCATGCATTTTGTCACAGTGCCGCGTTCCTCTGCGGGGGTACTCTGTCCGGCAGGAAACGTCCACGCAACGACGACAACCGCACAACTCCGCCAGGTTTGCACCATTGTGAAGCGCCAGGCGGGCTGCCCCTCCAGCCCCCCCGGGCCTGAGAGGTCATGAGAAATGTTGACTTAATCTGTCCTTCGTCCCCGCACTACTTCTGAGAGTCAAGGCGGGGAGGGGGGCGGGGGGCTTTGTTTCTCCCACAGCGCCCCGAACAAAAGGGGTGAGGATTGGGAAAAGAGTACACACACACACACACCACCTGCAATTAAGAGCTTACAGTTGGTCCTCTCAGCACAAAAAGCCCTCTGCCAGCGAGGAGACGAGAGGAAACGTCAAGATTAGGTGGGAAGTGCTACGAGGGTATTAGAGAACCTGTGAGAATGAAGACGTTTGTCACAGAATATTACTTACAGGATGCCTGAGGACAGTCACCTTATACCCCGAGGAAGAGTAATTGTGGAGGATTTGATAACAGCCGGCTATTGATGACAATTGAGCACTTTAACGACTTGGGTTGGAGGTTGGCACCGCGGTCACACACACACATCACTAACTGTTGTCCTCTGTTCGCTCGCCCCATATGTCGAAACTGGGTAATTAATAGGGGGGCATCTGGTGAGGAAGAGGAGGAGAGAAGTCCTCAGGAGTAGCGCAAAAGCAGTGATGGCATTTTTAACAGTCTGAAACAAAAATGTCCGATGCAAATAGTCAGGGCCCTGTGCTGGGAGGCGAAAAAGTTTTTTTCTCAGCCAAGTCAACTTTAGCGAAAAATGCCAACTCCATTAAAAAGAAAATTGGGTCAAATGCGAATCCGAGTGCAAATTAAAATCAGCCAAAGGAGAGGAGATGATTGTAATTAACAGCTCTTCAATCAAGCAGGAGTGCGGGAAAAGGCCACGTTTTGATATCACTATTGCCGCACACCGCTCCAATAAGACCTCGGAAATGTTCCGCTGAAAGGCTCTTGGGGAGAAAAATAAGCCGCGGCTCTGGTTGCGCTACAGAAACAGAAGCCAACAGGAGGGTGACGTTGAGTGCTTCTATCAGTTCCGGATTATCAGGGTTTCATTTATAGACCCACTGCTGCCACCGCAGATTGTCTCGGCATCATTACTGTCCATAATTACAGAAGTCACCGCTGCGTCTTATGAGATAAGGTCAGCCGATCCTCCTCTGGACAGAGAGAGTGAGTGAAGTGATTTACTGTATTTATCTACAAAGCACCAGTTGGAAAATGGCAATCACAAATCTCAGCTGAACTCACTCTTAACCACTACAGAGCTGGTGGGGTTCAGTAAACTATTGGAGCCACGGATTACACGCCACACAGAGAACAGAAATAGTAGCGCGAAGGTTGCGGCCATGGTGTGTGTTTTCGTAGTAAAGGGGGCGTTTAATTCCCCGGGGGTCTCGCTCGAGGGGGTGGCACCGCATGGCGCCCGGTCCCGGGTCATTTAGAAAACCCACAGCCGGGCCATGCAGGTAGCCCCCAGCGGCCCCAGTCCTGTGGTGGGTGGCAGAGGCTGTAAGGATGTAGGCCAAGCCAGGCGTGTAATCCCTCTCTCACCGAGGGGAAACGCACCGCCGATGCTGCAACAAAATAAATATGGAAGGGTGAACCAGTGAATGGGGGCGATAAGGGGGAAGCTCTTACAAAGAACAGAGCCAACAATAAGGAGGAGGACTTGCACATTTCAAGATTTCTGGGGTTCCACTTTTCTTCACATAAAACCACCAAACAACACAGGACCTAATGTATTATGATAAAGTAATATCTTTCTCGATTTTTTTGGTGGTGAGGAGAAAATACAATAAAAAACACTACTGCATGATCCTTCATTCGACTGCATATGAATCATTGTATTTATACAGGATGGTGCGTTCAATGCACCAACACCACAAACACTCCGCCTCACACTGGCAACTCACAAAGTGCTGTGCATCATACTTTCCTAATTTGGATCAATTATCCCATTTCCCCTCCGTGAAACACTGTTTCTCATTCAGCATAATGTGTCGGCCATTTGTCAACGCTGTGTCATGTGCCCCGCTCTTCACGATGCATGTGCACAGGGTGACTGAATAGTTTGCTTTCTCCACTGTCTGTGGCTCATTTGAAATTCAAATATTGCCTCATTGCAGAGCCTCAATAATATTGACTTTCGCTCGCTCTCCAGACGCACAGGGGATATATTTAGGGAAGGATTGTGTTTTGGTTCTACAGTGTGCAACTGTGCATGCATCTGGTGCTTTTCTGGACTGAGGTCAGGGGCTGTGGGCCATGCACATTGACATCAAATGCCCACTTAGCCCTCTCAATTTGGAAGCTGAAATTAAAAATCGTGATGAAGAAATTTAACGGAGAGAGACGGAGAAAACTGTGAGTTTCTCTGCTGAAATTATTCTGAGGATCACAGTAATTGATCTGTTAGTGTTTTTTTCAATTTAACTGTACCCAATGAATACATGACTATGATCAAATGCGCAAGAATACGCAGATACTATCCAATTATTGCAATGACTAGTCCATTGACCTGCCATAACTCCGCTTATGTGCACCACTGATTATTCTCACTATACGAGCTGAAACTCACAGGGCGCTCTTCACAAAAGTGCTCAGAACGACCCTCTGGTGGTGAAAGATAGGAACTTTCAGGCACTAGTCAAATCAGCGTTAATGCACATTAAAAAGACGTACCAACCTTTCCGATTTAGTAGTTTCAAAATACAAACTCACCCGAAATTACTAGATACAAGAACGACCTTAAAAAGGTTTAAAACAACGATTTAGACGTAACACGCTTTCATGTCACTATCATACAACTTGCCGTGGTTTGACAAATGTAATGTGGGAGAGCAGCAGATACTTTGGCGATGTTAGCATCGAGTTAGCATGAGCGGAAACAAACGTGTCGTTTGTGAACATTGACGTTAAAATTGTATATGCAGCTCTCTCACATTGAATTCGTCAAACCACGGGGGCCATATGATAGGAATGCTAGGAAGGTCATTTATACATTGTTGTTTGATGCACATTTACGTGTTTGATACATATTTACGCGTTTTTGTCTGTATTTCTTTCGGTGAGTTTTTATTTTGAAACTGCGTACCGAAAGTGCTGATAGGCTTTTACAGTTGCATTAACGCTGCTTTTACTAGTGCCTGAAGTTTCTATCTTTCACCACCAGAGGGTCGCTCTGAGCACTTTTGTAAAGAGCGCCCTGTGAGTTTGAACATAAATGGAACAAAAACACTGGAGCATCGCATGGCGAGTACTTAACGCTGTCTCCAGGTTCTCATCCAAGTAACTTACTAAAACACTTTTGTGCACCCTTGTATATATATATATATATAACACACAACCCCAATTCTCAAAAACAGAAAACAGAAAGGAGAATTAGTTAAATGAACATTTACTGAGTGAAGTAAACAGAATATAAAAAATCTTCACAACAAAAGACAAGACACAGTGAGAAAAGGTAGGTATGGTTTTTATCGATTTCTTTGAAATGCTTGATTTAATTGAACTAATCACGGTACCGAGCCTCAATATGATTTACTTGCTCTCACTCTCCAGACGCACCGAGGATATATTTTGAGCAGGGTTGTGTTTTTGTTTTGTTTTGTTCTTCTACAGTGTGGATGCATCTGTTGTTTTTTGGACTGTAGTCAGGTCCTGCAGGCCGCGCACATCGTCATCAAATGCCAATTAAACCCTCTCAATTTGGAAGCTGATATTATAAATCCAAATGGGGTGCTTGTAAATGTACAACCTGTGTAATCTGAGATTAATTATCAAAATGTGAAAAATCTTTAGACAATAAAAGAGAGTAATAATGCAACACATGATTTGTTTTGAGCCCAATCTCAATCTCTGTGGTGCCTTTGCGATGAGATCTGGATAATCTATGGCATCACTGACAAGGCAGTGATGTGTACCAGCAGTTACCACATTCGTCCACAGGATGGCAGCAGAGACTCAGTGGATGAATTATTAATGAAATTATGAAGTTAGGTTATTAACTGTAATTATAGCAATCCAAATAAATATTATGCGACTGTAGATTTATAGGTACTTTTAAACTGTATTAAGTGCCGTAACATGTTAATGTGCTGGAAACTACAGATTGGTCTTAAAATCGGTATAGTTTAATATAGTTTTGATTGTTGGCAAATGATATGAGTGTATTCTTAAGGAAAGTGGTTTGTAAAAAGCAAAAAATGTTTTTTTTATGCAGATTTTTATTGATTTTCTTTTATTTATTTTTTTTACCAATTGCGGTACGATGATAAATGAAAAATAAATATAAACAAATAAAGACCATTCGTTAATGATCTGTGATGCAATCACATATTTTCTGTACTAAACCCCAAATAATTTTTCCTTATTATCTGGCTGAAACTTGAAAGAAAACTATTCCTATAAAGAGTTTTTTATGATTAGCGGAAGGATGGGTGGACCACGCGGTGACGTTTATACGGGGTTGAGGGGGAGGTAAATAGAAGGCCCTCCTGTGCGTCACCCTAAAAACGCCGCTGTGGCTTTTACGGAACCAATTAAAGTAGGTAAATGAGATGCTAAATATAATGTGCACTATAAGTCAGACATAAGAGATACAATACTGCTCTTTCAAAAAATGTGTATATTTGTAAAGAAAATTATTTGAAGAAGGCAAATATTTAATTTATTGTGTTTATTGTTTTCTCACACATTTCGTGGATCATTTGTCCAGTACAGCAATGTTTAGAGCGTGCTTAAACTCGCTTCTTTAATGTTCTGTACTACAATCCAATTTATTTTTCCATAATATCTGGCTGAAACTCTTAAGAAAACTATTCCCATAAAGAGTGTTTTATGATTTGCGGAAGGATGGGTGGACCACGCAGTGACGTTTTGACGGGCGTGAGGGGGAGGTAAATAAACGGCCCTCCTGTGCGTCCCCCTAAAAACGCCGCTGTGGCTTTAACGGAACCAATTAAATCGCCTGAGGCCGCCGACATGAGCGCCCACCCGGACACGCTGCGGTGATCCCGGCGGGATCCAACCAATAAATCATCCAGAAAATAGCGCGGGTTCAACGCCGGGGGGACGGGGAGGACCTCATCCAGCTTTGACCCACCTACGGAGACGAAGCTGGGGAGCAAATGGCAGAGCAGGAGGAGCAGCCGATGTCCGAGCCGGACGCGGAACGCTCCCGGACCGGGAGAGCGGCGGCTCTCGCCCGGCTACTGCACCACGAGTGTACCCTTCTGCTCCAGCTCTACGTGAGTTTTGTTCTGGATCATACACGCACACACACAAATGCTTACACGCACACACAAGCACGCACTCCCTGCCCCGTTTTTGCAATGCTGTTACGTGGGACAAATGTTTTTAATGAGCTAGCTACCTGTCGCATTAAGAATAGTGTTGGATTTGTTTTGCATCTGCGTGTATTCATTGATCAGTGTTGTGTTATCGACAGGGATGCTGCAAAGTGTAATCGGACTAAAAGAGAACCCCCCCCCCTCTCTCTCTCTCTTACCCCTTTCCCTGGGGATGCCTAATGGAGAGAGTGCCCCACCTCCTTAATGCATCATCCTTTGAGATCACCTTTTTAATTGATCTGTGCCATAAGCATTGACTTTCACATAAATTCTGGGCTGATATTGAAGGGTCAGGGTCAAAAATGTATGTTTTGGTGTTGTCGTCCGTCCCATGCAGAAAGAGAAAGAGACCTTCTTGCTGGACCACACCCCAGACGGCGGACGCATCGTGTCCTTGTCCCCAGACTCGGAGGAGCCCTGCGCCGAGGAGAAGGTGAGGCTGCTGCATGCGGCTCTGCGGCAGTGCCTGGGCCTGCTCCACTGTGTCATTGTGAAGGAAGAGGAGGAATGGGGGGAGCAAGAGGGCGACTACGAGGACACGCGGAAGAGCGTTCGTGGCCGGCTGGAGTACTTGCTCCACAGCACCAAAGATCTGCTGAAGACTGGGACCCTGGAAGTCACGCCCGACCACCAGTGTACTGAGGTGAAGTGTTTGTCTTCTCATCAGGCAGAGACGTTCATCAAACAAACCAAACAAATCCAAAAAGAGACGAGGCACCTTGTCTCATAGCCTCTATTGTAATTCTGTGGTTTTATTAACATGCAGATATGTTCTAGGACCGTTCACGAATTAAATCGGAAATAGTCAGACAAGCAGACATCTGGAATGCCCCTCAGAAAGTCATTCAGGGGTTATGTTCCAGACAGAGCTGGGGCAAATTTAATGGTTTGTCTGCTTCTGTCTGTTTCTCTGTCGGGCAAGCAGCAGTGCTCCTGAAATCTTATTAAAACCCATCCCCCATGCATCTTGGTGTGATAAAAAGGCATTTGATGTTGACTTGCTCTCTTGTGTGCAGGAAACTGATGGTGCGGGGGGAGTTTTCGCTCTGAAAATGTGGACCTATCGGGTGCTGCTGGAGCTGATCCACTGGGCAGACCATGCAGCGCAGACCCTCCACGTCTTACACACAGAGAGGGCAGGAAAAGAGTACATCTGATTCTCCTCGTTTCGGTCCAAAAGCATCTATGAAGGAACTCACTCGACACTAACAGCCAGCTTTGTCTTTTACTTATTCCAAATTTAGTATCGAGTTAGACGGAAAGTTCTCCGGGAACAAACTAGAGGTTAAAAATGCAATGCTTAACTAAAATCCACAACTAAGCTTCTTTGACATTTTCCCAGACATTGGTATTTCCACAGCAAGTGCTAAAATGACCTCTAGTTTCCCACAGTTGCTCTTTCCTTTGACAAATAACGAAGCGTAAAACTGCATAAAGGTTGGATTGCTTGGTGCAGTGGCAGAGTTACACTCTTTGGAAGTGTATTATTTTGTATAGTGTGTAATTTATTTTATTTAACTTTGATGACTATATACCTGCTCATATCACTCCAAAATCTACTAACTGCTAGAATGTAGCCAAAAATACACGACTGTTAAACTGTGATTGATGTGCAGCTGAACCTGTAGCCCTTGCCTGTTTTAGTAGGCCACGTAGCTCTTAATATAACAAATTATTAACGTATATAATCTAGGTGATTTCATATCATTCATGTGTAGACTGAAACGCTTGTCTCGTCTGTGATAATCAAGTGTCACGTATGCTGCTCTGGTTCTCTCCCGATGTGATACTTGAATGTGCTGCTACACTGTTCGCAAGTTTGGACTAATACACCAGTGGCTCTCCAAGGTTTTCTTCCAACTTCCTCCTTTAGCAGCTGAAATAATGTTGGAGAACTACTGTATGACACTAATATCGTTTGGAAGGATTGCACTGTCTGTCTGTAGCCCACTGATCAAACACTCTGCGCCACAATAACTTCACTGTAGTGTTGAATGCCTGACACAGCATAGGCGTGAATAGGCTGTGACTGCCAGAGTTGCTGCTATAGTGATTTTTTAAATGCCATGCTTTTCTTTTGTGTCTGTGATAAATAACTGGATGTGCATTGAATATTAAAACGCAGTTTTAATCCCTGTGTTTTGCGGACACTGGACACTCATTATTTTCTTAACCTGTTCTATGCAGCAACAACCATTTTCCTTCAATTATTCAGTGGCATTTTCTTTTAATGAGCTCATAATAAAAGAAGTTGAAGTCATTGTTAGTTGGAAGTTGGTGGTTAGGATAGAATATTTCAAAATAAATATTCTCAGGTACAGAAAGAAAAACATTAGCTGTAACAGTGGGAGTCACTTGTTGGTGAAACAGCTTGTCAATGAGCCCCAGTTTGACACTCATTATCAAAATTGTCAGATTTGAATGGAAAACCCTCTCATTGATTTTTCGAATCAGCATTTTATCAACTTATCAAATCTGAATGTCAAAATCCATTAACTTCAAATGGAGCATGTCAGTCTGTTAGGTTCTACAGCCCTGCACAACATGACAGTGATGTTATCCCTCTTGCACATGTGCCCATAAAACATGTAATGTTACATGTTAATATGATCAACTGTAGCCCTGGGTATGTAACGTGCGCGTGCGTTACACTGGTGTAGACGTAACGCGCGCGTTACTCTCCTCAGAAGTAGCGGCTCCCCATTTTACCATGAGAACCCCGAAGGATGTAGCGCACATGCGCGTTGGCCGATCTTTGCACCGAAGCGCGTGAGGCAGCGCAGGGAGCCCTAATGGCGGAGAATGTACGGTCGCCGTTCGACTACCGGGAGCCACCGACCCTCGACAGCGACGGGGACGGGAGCAAACCGCCGCCGCCGCGGGGGTGAGTACAGCCAGCGGGCCTCCGGTGGCTCCTGAAATCCACGAGCGATAAAACACAGGAGCTGCAGACGCACGCGCCGCTGCATGCGCGCGCGCGGCACCGTAGTTCACGTTAGGAGCCTTTATTCGCCTGTATGACTCGGGGGTCGTGATGCACTAACCTGGGCACAGGACGCGAGTTGTGTTGTTCATTGTGTTTCCTGGTTGTTGTGTCCCGTGGTTCGCTTAGTGTCCGAGCCCCTGCATATTTGTATGTATGTTGTGAAGGGGGGGGGGGATTGTAGTCCCAGCGTTAGCTGCTACAAGCTAACAGGCTAGTCCTATTTTTTTTTTAGCATTGATGTTAGCACTGCAGCCAACAGGAATCATCTGTGTTAATCTGTGTGTTGGATAATCCCGGACATGTGTCCCGGTTGACTGAATCGGTGCACACATTATACCCTAGTGGGCTTTTAATCTAGATTAACAGGCTAGTCCTATTTTTTTTTAGCATTGATGTTAGCACTGCAGCCAACAGGAATCATCTGTGTTAATCTGTGTGTTGGATAATCCCGGACATGTGTCCCGGTTGACTGAATCGGTGCACACATTATACCCTAGTGGGCTTTTAATCTAGATGTAAACAGCGCCTGGCCGCTCAGCTGCTGCACAACATGACTCCATTGGCTTTGAGTAAACAAAGTTGCTGATCTCAACCAAAACGCACGAGACAACAGTGTGTCGCCACGCTCAGTGCACTAAACACACACTGTTGTGTTATTGAGTATACATGCACACATACATACTGATGTGATTGATTGCAGGGGTGGGGCCATTTCCAATATTTTGATTATGAATCAGACTCGAGACGGTTGAAATCTGTTTCTGCTCTAGCTTCCTGTTGAAACTCTTTCTACTTTTCTACAACTCCTGCTTTTTAGAGACAGCAAACCAGTATGCATGTGTTGGATATAGTCTACCGTCAATTCTTGTAAGGAGAAGGTTGGTGGAAGGGCTGCAGTCATTGCACAGCCAAGTAAAACAAATGATGTTGTCTAGCGCTGGAATTAAAAGCTGGTGACGAGGTTTGTCTATCAATAAATACAATCAGCAAACAATAAGTTTTATTTCACCTAAATCCATCAAACCGTCCCCTTGTTTTGTGAGAGTTTTCTGCCTTTCCTTGTTTTATCTCAATGTTAATGTCATGAGGGCTACCAATGACCAATCTGATTTTGTTTTTGCTGAATCCCTTTCTTCATGAAGCACATTTAAAATGCACATCTTCATCCCGAAAATCTTTGCTCTGAATTCTAAATTTCAATTGCTTGTAAAATCACAGACATTTTTCGAAGTCCAAGTCGAAGCCACAGCTGCGGCCATCAAACGTAGTTTGAGCAGACTGCAGTATTGCAGTAGTAGGTAGTAGGTGTCACATACTCCGCTCATATCGGGTGCCCCTCATCCAGACACTTCAAGGCCCAAAGTCTGAATCGCGTGTTTGTCTGAATGTGTAATTATGCTAAACGAAGGCCTTGTTTATGTTTACAGCCGCGTGTGTGGGAGAAAAAGGAAGGGGACACCTGTGAAGGTGTGTGACCGAGCGTATGTAACAGAAGATGAGGAGGAAGAGAGCATGTCGGAACACAGCTACAGCCCTGGTATATGTAGGAGCACACACACACACACACACACATTTTGTCCACATGCTGTTGACATAGTTATCCAGAGACACCTGCTATCTTTCCAACACGGTGCATGTGCTTGTTGGTGATGCATGCGGGGAAGATATGCTAGATGTAAACGGTCCACTCTTTCTCAGGTGCTGGCCAGTACCCGGAGGGTGCAGAAGACCGCCTCCCCCAACCTGGCAGTCCCTACTACCTGCCTGATCCCGGTCAGCTCTGGTAAGACGGACCGTCACTGTGATCGGCTACTTTTTCTGGAAATAGGTGGATCCATATCACCAATTCCATCTCGTATTTTTCAGTGTGCCAGAGTTGGGGGAGGAAGGTGCGAGCGGGGTCCGGGGGCCCGTGCTATTCCATCCACCGCCCAACTGCAGGATACGAGAGGTCCACTGTGGGACGCAGGTACGCTTGGTTGTCATAGCGATCCGAGACATCGCCAAAGGGGAGGAAATCACAGTGGACTACAGCCTGACGGACTGGGGCGAGAATGCAATGGTGAGCAACTAACACACCTGTCGAGTGTAATAAAGCTACAGGTCTTGTTGTTGTAGTTACGCACAACAACATTTGAAAATGAAAATGATGAAATGATTGAAATCTGTCTCTCACCAGGAGGATGAGGCTGGCCCCCACCCGCTCTCCCTCTCGGTCTCTGATTACCTCACCCCCTCCTGGTCATTATCCCCCTCCTCCTCCCCGCTCACGCACTCTGAACCCAGTGACTCTGATCGGGAGGAGGACGAGGAGGAGGAAGACGACGACGACGATGACGACGACGAAGAAGAGGAAATGGAAGAAATACGGGGCCGAATGCTGCGCCGCCGCAAGAAGCGCAAGATTACCGCAGCCGTCAATTCGAAGAAGAAAACCACGCCCACCTCCACCAGAGGACCAGGGCGCCCCTGCTCTTCCTTTTCCCACCCAGCACCTGTGGCTCCCCCAGTCCGCTCCCAGTCCCAGCCCCCGGTCAGTGCGCTGGCACCCCCGACCACCAACATTAACAATAACATTAACATAAACATCGGCAGCTCCGGCGGTGCCACAGTGAGCCGGCGGCAGCACTGCCCGTACTGCGGCCGCAACTATCGCTCCCTGGCACGCCACCTGGAGAAACACCACGCCAACCAGCCCGAGGTCAGAGCGGCCATGGAGCTGGCACACCTGCACACGCACAGCTCCTCAAACGGCAGCGCCTCACACCCCCAGCCTTCCTCGTCCTCCACCGCCAGCACTCACAGTCATTCCTTCGCTGTCCCGCAGCCCTCCGCCTCAAACCCCGCACCCCCGCCTCTCTTCTCCAGGGAGAGGGAGTCCCCGGCCACTCGCTCCAGCACTGGCGCCGTCTCCTTCTCCCTTTCGCTGTCTCCACCGTCTTCGGGGCCGCCCGCCAAGAAGGCTCCGAGCTTAACGCTGGCCCCCACGAAACACCCCACGTCCCCGGTGGTGTCCAGGGTCAAAAGTCCATCGCCGCCTCCCCCGCCTGCTGCCAGAAGGGGTCGGAGGATGAAGAGGGAGAAGCCAGAAGAGCCGCCGAAGGTGGAGGAGGAGAGCTCGGCAGGTCAAGAGGTGCTGGTTCCACCTCCCACTCCAGAGCCAGACATAGATCCAGAGGAAGATCTGGAGTTCAGTGCAGAAGATGAGACGATGGAGCAGAAAAATGGAGAGATTATAAGGTGTGGTTGTCTCTGATACTCCTTTTACTCTATTTATTGTAACACTGTTTTGCTGGATCGTGCGTCAGGATTTTAATCGCTGGTTCTCTGTTTTCAGCACACAAAGACATCACATGTCTCCACTGCTCTCCTCCCTCTCCTGTCTGGTCCTCTACCTCCGTCGCCAACAGCACTCTTCTTTCCTTTCTCTCACCCGCTCTCCCCACTCTGCTGAGGCCTGGCGCCTCCTCTGCCATTCCAGCCTCTCGCTGCTCATCCTCTACAACCGCCACCGGGAGTGCGAGGTGGCCAAACTCACTGTCCAGGACTACGGCGACCGCACCACCCCCCAGGCCGCCTCCAGCACCAGCCCGCCCTCTGGCATGGAAGCCCTCCTGTCCCCCTTTGAGCGCCAGGTCCTCTGCAAACTCCCGCGCGCAGGCGTTTTAGGGAAACGCGGACGCATTCAGCCACTTATTTTCCCACCACACTGTGAGTCCTGCATGGACCTACTCCTTCAAACCAGCCCCAACGTAGGCGTGGACCCAGAGAGCCCCTATGTATTTTCCAGGCCCTACCACTCGCCCGCCACCCCACTGCGGGGCACGGACCTCCTGAGGAACATGGCTCGAACCAGCGGGGCCAAGAACCCCGGTGTGCTGACGGCAACCCGTGCGCGGCGACAGGTCGCCATCCTCACTCAGCTGCTACTATTAGAGGAGGGTGAAGGCCAGGGCGGAGCTACCAAACGCTTGGAGGAGTTCCTGGAGCGGGAGTACCACGTGACCCAGAGCTGCTCCGCCATCATACGTGACCCCGCGCTCATGGGGCGCGTGGGGCGCGTTGTTCTCTATGGAGAAAAGGAAGGTGTGCTGTTCAGAGGCATGAGCCTGCAGCACATCTGCCTCGAGTTGGACGGTAAGGAAAGAAACTATAACTGTCCTCCCTTGTTAGAGTTTTGATCCCTGAGCCCATCAGCAGGTATTTCCTACATGTAGTGTTTGATTCATTTCAGGTTGTGCTTCTGAGAACCTTTGGTAAGTTCAACCTCCTAATATCTGTTATGACCAACGCTTTAATAGGTCACGATCAGAGTTATTACTTAAGTAAACAGTCAAATATGAACAGTTAAGTTTGTGGAGTATCAAAATATCCCTGAACATTTCTTTCTAGGATAGACATTAACATTTTCAAAATGAAATGTATTTTTATTAACATTTTTTGAATTGTAAACCTTCTTTATTTGTATTTATATACATATTATGTACATATATATATATATATACCATTATTTAATTTGTTTACTTAAAGCTTGACTCTACCAGAAGGGTTTGCTTGTTTTGGCATATTTCACAAATTCTAATTGTACACAACATTTTATTAAAAACACATCAGGGGCAACAGGGTAGCTGAGTGGTGCATGGACAAAAACTGTATGTGCAGCCCGTCCCCAGGATGTACATAGAAGTACAGCAGTTGCTTCCGTTGCTTAGAAAATACAGAATGTCACACATTCGATCTGAGATCCTTTTACTTTCCTACAGTGATGTCTGGAAACTCTGCAGACTCCTTCTCAGACGACTCTGAGGCAGAGGAGGAGAAAGAGGACGTGAAAGAAAGAGTCGAGGTGATGGTGAAGAAGAAAGGGCCGGGCCGACCACCACGGAAGAAGGCCCCCGGCCCCTCTACGGTGGGCTCAGCGATGCCCAATGCACACAAGAGGCGATGTATTCCTCCCAAGTCGGGTAAGCATCCGTCAACGACAGCGTGGCTTCCCATGAACCACCAAGTTACTTTACTGGACGCGTTGCAACATTCCCGTGTGTCTCGCAGGGAAGCGAGGGGTGCTGAAGCGTCCCTGGTCAGAGGCGGAGCGCGTTGCGGTGGAGACCCACCTGAACAGGAACCTCATGGAGCTGCGCGTGCCGGCGAAAGCGGACTGCGAGCGCTGCCTGGAACTCTGCCCGCTGCTGGTGAGCAACCAGCGGGACTGGAGGGCCATCAAATTCTACGTGCACAACCGCATCCAGCTGCTGAAGAAGCAGGGGAGGAGGGAGAGTGCCGCTGCTGTTTGTTAGAGCGAAAAAAAAGAAGGAAACAAAAAAGACATGGCAGAGGACCCGTACCATAATGTATAAACCACCAGCAATCATAATGAAGGTAAAAAAAACAACTCGGACATGCTGGAGGGGCAGCTTCTGCAGAGACATGCGATCCCGGTCCCATCCCCCTGGTCATAAGGGAGTAGTGTAATAAAAGTGACTAAGCTGAGAAACTGGCAGCTTGCTCCAGTCGAGGTTGGCAAAGATTTGCTTGTAAGTGTGACTATGAGTTCAGACACAGTGAATGCATTTTTTTAAGTGGCTTTTACTTGGTAGTGGACAGTGGAGCCTGTTATGAGATGTGGAGGAGAGAAGATGTCCGGAGTGTGACACGATCCACGTTTTTACACCTCTAGACTCTACGTGCTGTGACAAGTCCCCGGAACGCTGACGACCAAACAGGATTTTAAAGCTTTGGGAGAAAAAAAAAAACGATGGTTGTGGCGATTCCAAATCCTCACGGGAAAAACGACGTCTCCCTGAACGGAGACGTGTTTGTATAGTTTGTGTTTGGTATCGGCTGGCATTGTGCCCCCCCCCCCATCCACCCCAAGGCACCCGAATGACAAGTGTATTTAGAAAAAAGTATTCGTCATTGTCTTGGACCACGATGCACTGGTCTGTGAATAGGTTCTCTTATACCTCTTACCATGTTCATAGTCAGACATGTATGTATCAAGGCACGCCTACTTGAATTTATTGCCTATCAGACTTTTGCAAACACATTTTTATTTCAGAATCAACATATGGGCGTATTAACAGTGGTAATACTTCCTAATCTATGAAAAGTCTCCCATAGTGATGACAAAGCTAGAATTGTGTACATTCTGTACATACTATCTGTACTTATTAAAGTGTATGACATTTTGCTGCGTTTTCTTAAAATGGACTGTAGTTGTGAGTATCACACATAGTATAAAATGACAAACAGCATTAAAACTACACACTGAACTTCAAGTATAACAAAAAATACACCATTATAATTCGTTTTATACATTTAGTGCAACTACACTACGACACACATGCAAAAAAAAAAAGTCGTCAGAATGTAAAAACACAGCTGCGTTACACCGTTGCAACTGCAGTTTCTCCCTAATGAGCTTCGTTTGCTGCCAAACCTGGATTTTGGTTCATATCACTACCCTTAACCTCTGGAGGCCTCTGTAATATCTCCATGGGATATTTGTCGCCTTTACCAGGATTGAAAAGTGGAAATACCTCACCTGTGAAGGTAACTGCCAGAGATCCAAGGACGGTTCCACCTTGCACATTATAGAAGGTGAGCTCTCCACCGTCATAATTCAGATACACACCGATTACCTCTGGCTTTGTGTTGACAGGCAGTGAAACCTTTGGTTCTGTGCTTAACTGAAGGATGTCTGCCGGGTCATGGGAAGAGGACAGGAACCAGGAACCATTCGATGAGGTAGGTGGAACATCTTGGTACCGAGTATTTAGAAATTCTGCATTTGTAACCCCAACCCACCAGGACTGTTTAGGCTCATCTTTTCCCCCCAAAGAAACCTCCCAGTAGTGCTTTCCTGAGGAGAAACCACGTGTTCCCCTCACAGCTGTGAGACAAGGGGCCTCTTTTCCATCAGGAAATTCTTCTTTGGAATCTCTGAGGATATGGTTTTTGATCATGATGTATTTATTTCCTGTCTTCTGGAGTTCAATGTTTTCTGTTGAAAATGGAAAATTAGATCAGGTTTAAACCAGCAATAATCATCATGAGTTGATAGCGAGTTTTGAGCAGATTACCGTAATGGGTTTCAGCCTCTTCCAGAGCTGTTGGTTTAACTGTAACACAGATAACAGATAAACAATAATTCCAAATTCAAATACATTTTTGGTGGCTTTACATACATAGTAGTTCTTACCTTCTTTTAAAAGTTTTTCATTCTCTGTAAAGACAAGAAACACCGGACACATTACACACAAAAAAAATCATGAAATGTGTTCTGTGTTACTCTGTGGGTTCTTTCTCACCCTCAGCTTGGTTCCTCTGTGATTTTTCTTTCTGAGCTGAAATGATATGTTGATTCATTCAGAAAAGTAACATGATTTGAAATGTAATTATAATAATGCAGTCTTGAGATTTAGACAGACAAGTAGATTTAATGATTTATGGTTTAGAAAAAAGAAATTGACATTTTGTCTCTATTTTCTGAGTTGCAGATCATATAGATCTTGTATAGAGTCTAGAGACTTTAGCTAATAGAAAATAAGGATTCATGTTAAATATTTGTGAGTTAAACGCCTTTTCTCACTTATTATGTCGGTGGATTTATGCATTTCTAAATCTAAGATGATGACAACCAAAAATATCTGTACCTTTCTTTCTGATGAAAAAGGCTCCAAGTAAAACCAGCATCAATAAGAGAACCACAGCGAAGGCCACCCATCCAGCCACTGAGGATTCTGACTCTATATAAAAGCCAAAGAATATTAATTTCTAAGGTGTTCCATGTTAATTAAGTAGAGCAATTAATGGAAACAAGAAAATACAGCGGCTGCACATGCAAACACTTCTCTTTACCCTGTTTATCAAGTTGGGGAGGATGTTCCAGGCGCACTCTTGTCTCCTTCGTGTCTTCATCAGAGAGACCTACGGAGCAGGACACCTCGGCCAAGCTGGAGACGACCAGCGAGCTGTGGACTGACTCGAGGCCAGAGGACGCTTTGGTGAACTCCAAACTTATTGGGGACAGATCCTTCTCTCGGTCCGACCACTGCAGCCTTGGCCGTGGGAACCAGCCTTCGGATTCACAGCTCACGTTGAAGCCTTCTCCGTTCACCACCACCGACAGGATAGGGGAGTTTCCCGTTTCTGGGGTCAAAGGTGAAAACCACTTGACGTAACGGTGCAGACAAATAACATTTCTCATCATCTGGTAGTTTTGTGCATTTTTTTCCCCCCATTGTGATAACGCTCACCTATCACATTGAGACGGACGCTTCCACTGTCGTAACCGTGATCACTGCTGACATAGCAGGTGTAATCTCCTGCATCCTCGAAGGTGACATTCTGCAGCTTCAGGCTCACGTCGCCTGCTGGCAGCCCGGCAGACGTTGCGTCCTTCAAACCAAACGAGACTCTGCCGACGTGTGAAGCTACCTGGGATGCATCATACTTTCTCTCTCTGTACAGCATGAGTGGGGTATCAAAGTGATCATCGCGGTACCAGCGAACCTCCAGACCCTCTGCACTTATTGCTGGACTGAGCCAGCATGGTAGTGTGGTCGAGGGGCTACTGTGCACCCGGACAGGGGTGCTGACGGAAACCACGAAGCTTTTTGAAACTGTGAAAGGCAAAATAAACGCTCGTCAAGACTTGGTAATGTCTCATCTATTACACACTTATATTGTATCCACTGCAGTCTGTTTTCATTTAATGACAAATCATGTTGCATTCAAATACGTAAAGCTATTTTAAGTCAATACTTGTTAATGTGGCTGAGTGCAAAAATAAAAGCAGAGAATTTGGATTTTGCACAACAAAAAACAAATTCATGAGACACTTTATTCAACGTGAGCTTACCTGGGGCAGTACCGGACAGGGAGGTGCAATAAAGCGCCACGAGGTGCAGGTGAAACATCGTCTTCAGACCTGTGAAATGGAAGCAATATTAATTCAGGAAAGAGGCAGACCTGGCATCCCATCACCCAGGCAGCATGATCTGACACAGATTCAATAACGACAACAAAGTGAAGAGCGAGGTCTACACTGCAAATGAAATGTGAAAACGCGGCCTACCCATTGTAATGCTGTATTTCAGGGGTTAAATAACCCGATTTTGTCCTGCAAATCGAAGTTGAGATGTAAATATAGAAAACGGATCTGAGGTCCTGAAATCGGAGGGTTTTTTTCTTGTTCAGGGCAATCTCTTTTCGTTGATTTGGAAAAATGGAAAATGTGAACACCTCCCCAGATCGTGTGGATTATCTTTTACTTTCACTTTCATTCAGAAACGCCAGGGAGGGACAACTCACAGGAAACGCGACAAGCACCGGAAATTTCGTGACACGTGTCACAATTATGTTTGATCCTTCATAGGAATTATCATTCATTTAACCCATTTTATAGGATGATCAATGATGACAACACAGGCACACACGCTCACGTGAGTCTTATTCATAAAACCACACCGAAAATACCGAAATCCCCCCTCTCTCGAAATCACCTTTTAAAATAAAAACACAAAGTCAGTTAGTGTTTCAATCAACCCTATAGTTTTCAGACTTTTCAACGTAACTATTATTTTAAATATATATTACTTTTACAGAAACCGTTTTCAAGTGTAATGCATGGTCTTAATTATAATTAAATCCTTTGATTGAGATTCGATTCGGATTGTATACTTTGTTTTGAAAGGTTAAAGCGGAAGTTGGTGTTTATTTACTATCGTGTGGTTGTCAGTGAAATCATAGTCCAGTTAGCCTCCTAGCTTCCAACTTGTGACTTGACGACACAATGTGTGCAGTTGCGTTCAGCTAACGTTTCTTTAAGAACGTTTTCTCGAAGAGTAGCTTTAGGGTTAGCTTTATGTGTAGGTTGTGTTACAGATCACTGCTCCTCTGCTGAATGGCGACTTAGCAAAACTGTTCCAAAGTCCAGCTGTCTCTTCACTGCACTCCGTGTGTGTGTTTCTGATAAACAATGTCCCAGCCTGTTGAATCTGATGACACCACTCCGCTGCTGAGGGACGATGTGAGCAGGTAAGTGGAGGAAAGACCCAGATGAGCGGTGCAACTTCACTGTTACCATGCTTTGTGCATTGCATCTGTATGTCGTTGTGTAGTGTTACAGTCTGTCGTTATGCACTTGTACTTTGTGCAGCGATGACTCTCAGGATGGAGACTATAAGAGTCGGTGGAGGTCCATCCGAGTCATGTACTTCACCATGTTCCTCAGCAGTGTAGGTGAGCATGGCCGCAGCTTACAGACACTTGTGTGTCTTCGGTATGAATAATGCTTATAGACAGGGGTGCACATAACTGTTTTAGTAAGTTACTTGGATGAGAACCTGGAGACAGCGTTAAGTACTCGCCATGCGATGCTCCAGTGTTTTCGTTCCACTTATGTTCAAGCTCACGGGCGCTCTTTACAAAAGTGCTCAGAGTGACCCTCTGGAACTTTAGGCACTAGTAAAAGCAGCGTTAATGTAACTTTGAAAGCCTATCAGCACTTCCGGTGGATAGTTTCAAAATGGCAGCTCCCCCGGAATAACTAGATACAAACGCTGTAAAAATGTATTCTACAACTTTTTAGACGTAACATTCCTTCATGGCACTATCATACAACCAGCCGTTCTTTGACAAATGTAATGTGGGAGAGCAGCAGATACAGTGCTGATGTTAGCGTCAATGGATCTGCTGCTCTACCATAGCATCGAGTTAGCATGAGCGGAAACAAACGTGTCGTCGGTGGACATTGATCCTGCCAATGTATCTGCTGCTCTGCCAGCATGTACATTGTAATGTATGAAACAACGATTTAAACGAAACATTCCTTCATGGCACTTCGTGTCGTTTGTGAACAGGGATGCTAAACTCGTCCATCTGTCTGCTGCTTTCCCACATAAAATGTGTCAAACCACCGCTGGTTGTATGATCGTGCCATGACGGAATGTTATGTCTTAATAGTTATTTTCATGCATTTTTGCGGTCGTTATGGTATAACTAGTTGTTCCGGTTGAACTTTTCATTTGAAACTACACACCAGAAGTGTTGGTAAGCCTTTTTTATGTGCACTGACGCTGCTTTTACTAGTGCCTGAAGTTCCTATTTTTCACCACCAGAGGGTCGTTCTGAGCACTTTTGTAAAGAACGCCCTGTGAGTAAACTACAACATGCCTCACATGCACCTGCGAACCGCTTACAGAGATTTGGCTGCCCTGTGAACACACAATCACTCAACAAATACGCAATATACAATATAATATGAGCTGTCTCATCATCTTGTGTTTCCTATGATATAACACAATATCTTTATATAGTTTTTGACAACATTCAAATCAGTGTTATTTGTGCTTTATCAGGTTTCACAATTGTCATCACATCACTCTGGCCCTATTTGCATAAGGTATTTATGATTCTTTTGGTGATATTTATGGACTGTGCTTCTCTGCAGCGGCAAGGTAAACAGGAGGTCAAAAAAAGAACAGAAACACAACACTTGTCTTGTGCATCAGTCAAAACAAGTAGTGAAGCAGTTCGAAGAGCATGCATCAACAATGGCACTCCCACATATTTGTCAATTGGCATTGTACTGCACCAAAGTCAATGCCTGGTGCTTTCCCTGATGTTTTTCCTGTACTTCACATAGATTGACGAGGGTGCCAACGCCACCTTCCTTGGATGGGTGGTGGCAGCCTATAGCGTCTCCCAGATGGTGGCCTCACCCATTTTTGGCCTGTGGTCCAATTACCGGCCATGCCGGGAGCCCTTGGTGTGCTCCATCTTCATCAACCTGTCTGCCAATATTTACTACGCCTATGCATGTCTGCCCAAGACCAATAACAGGCTCCACATCCTCATGTCCAGAGCCTTGGTTGGCTTTGGAGCAGGTGATGTGTGGCATAGCATTCTTACCTGCTCTTAAAAATATGTGCATACATATTGTATATCTTGCGTAAGATGACGTGTCTGCTGAAATTAGATCTGATCTTTTCATGGCAGGCAATGTTGCTGTGGTGAGGTCTTACGTTGCGGGAGCTACGTCACTGAAGGAGAGAACCGGTGCGATGGCGAACATGAGTGCCTGTCAGGCTCTTGGTTTTATCCTGGGACCAGGTGGAGATGGCTATATTTTTTTTATTTCAGAAGATGCATGGAGTGTAGTGCATGCTGTCGAAAAAAAATGTGTGGCTTTGATTTACATTTGCTTACGCCTGTGCGCTTCAGCGCTTCAGGCGTGCCTGTCGTTCATCGGCGAGAGTGGTTTCACAGTGGAGATCATAGACCTGCAGTTCAACATGTACACCGCTCCGGCATTCCTGGCTGCAGCTTTCGGCCTCATCAACATCCTGCTGGTCCTGTTGGTGCTGAGGTGATGCCAGAAAACCATGAATTTCATTTTTGTTGGTACCTGTATAATATTTCTCACGAGTAAAGTTTTTTTTCACCCATAATTACTGGGTGCTGTCTTGATCTTCAATAACAGAGAGTACCGCATTGATGACCAGGGGACACACATTCGAGCCATCAACTACACATCAGAAGGTATGTGTTGGACTTATTTAAAATAAGAATATTTGCAAGTGTTCCCTAATCAAAGCATTTCTTTTTCTTTCCTCCACTCGCCTGCAGACAGCGTTGACATCAGCGAAGAAACCGAGGGAAGCATCGACCAGTTAGCGGTCGTGACCTCCAACGTCCTCTTCTTCGTCGTCATGTTCATCTTCGCCATCTTTGAGACGTGCGTATTTCCTCACAGAGTACAGAAGCAGTTGAATCTAAGCGCAGCAAATGTTTCTGCATATTGACACTCGATTGCACGCGCTCTTCCTAACTTTATGCGTTTCTGATTTTGCAGAATCGCCACCCCTTTGTCCATGGACATGTTCGCCTGGACCAGGAAAGAAGCTGTTTTATACAACGGCCTCATCATCTGCTTCATTGGCTTTGAATCCATCCTCGTGTTTGTGGTTGTAAAATTAGCTTCTCAAAGGTATAGTTCCTCCGAGATTTGTTTCATACAAATACATAACAACTTACCAAATGTAGTCTAACAGTGTTTTCTTTCATTCAGATTTGGGGATCGCCCTTTGTTGCTGGCCGGCTTGGCCATTGTATTCTGTGGATTCTTCATCCTCCTACCATGGGGGAATCACTACCCCAAAATCCAGTGGGCAGGTATGGATTGTTATAGTTGTTCAACCGGTGGCTGTTTCCTGTGTTGAATGACTCATTTTTCAACTTTTCTTTTTGGTTTCCAAATGCAGACCTCAAGAACAACTCATTGGTCGGGCAGATGTCTGCAGGCACGGCAGTGTCCAACAGCTCTTTGGAGCCCACAGGCTGCCCGTATGAGCAGACTTGGTGCCAGTATACCCCGGCAATACACCTCGCTCAGTATATCTCATCGGACCTCTTGATCGGGATGGGATACCCGGCCTGCAATGTGATGTCCTACACGCTGTATTCCAAAATCCTCGGGCCTAAACCTCAGGTAAGAAGACTATAGGGTCATCTCAAATGTTGCTTATTTTTGAAATGGTCAATTGTGTTAAATTCATCTTTTGAGAAGGAATAATGTGGGTCTTTCTGTAGGGTGTGTACATGGGGTGGTTGACAGCCTCTGGCAGCGGTGCGCGGACACTGGGCCCGGTCTTTGTCTCCCAGGTTTACACCATCTTGGGACCTCGCTGGGCCTTTAGCATCATCTGCGTGGTAGTGGTGGCGGCCATCGTCCTCCTGGGCTCTGTTTACCACCGACTCATCGCATTTTCTGTCCGCCATGGACGGACTGTAGAATAACAAATGCCGTTTTAGAGACTGATGGCAATTTTCTGCTTTTATTTCTCAAAGACTTTTTAACTAAATCCCAGCGATGATAACAGTTTCTGCTGTTGCTCACTTCAGAATGTGGTCATTGATAAGCTTTTGAGAGTTTGTTACTCAGGGTTGACCTTTAAACTCTAAGACCAAGAGATAAGGCCAAGTTATTCTTCATGACCGAAAATGGCTGCTTCACCTGGAGTTCAAATGGAGCTAAAAGTGCAACCGCACTTTAACTTACTTGTGAAAGAAGCCATGTGGCACATTTATGAAATTAAATCCAGAAGTTACTTAATATATGTCACTAAAATAAAGTTACTTATCATTGTTGGTTTTAAAGATAGATTTATTTTGAAATTGTGAATACAACGACTATAACAAAACATTTGCACGGACCACAACCTGATTATCCTTAAATATTCCTTGGTGTTCTCTGAGAGAGAAATGTGTGATTCTTTGAATGTGGCATTCCTTATGTTGTTTTGACTACACTTGTGTATATTGTGGTTTCAGTAAATGACGATGGTTATAAATTGCAATAATTTGTGTAATTTAAGAAAAGTTTACTGGAAGAAACATATAGAATGTCTTTCCAGCCAACATTTCCACTTTCAACTTTTTTCCTCCAGGTGAAAATACTGATTCCTGTTTCTCCTGCAGGCCTTACTTGTGGTTTATTAAACCACTGGTTGTTTTTTTTGATATAGTTCAGAAAGTGATGTGTGGATTTATGCAATTAACTAGCAATGTGGTGCATTAAAAAAATAATATGATCCCATGAATGATGAAATGCAGTAAAATGTGTTGTTTAAATCTGAAATAGAGAATAACATTTCTACTATTAAACATCCTTTCCAACATGTAGGATTTTTTTATTTTTTAATGTACATACAATGTGTTAGTTCTCATTCCTGTTGTGTCATCAAAAAGATTTAAAAAAAGAAAAATGAATATTAAAAGAAAGGGATGTCCGGAATAACACCTGTTCCATGGCTTTCCTGTAGAGGGCAGCAGCGGCGCACTAGCGACGACGCACATGCGTCGAGCAGCAGCCCGGTTCCGCCTCTTGCTGGCGTCGAGCTTGCAACATGTAGCAAACGTTTGGCAAAACTAACTGTATGATTCATATCAGGAAGATTAAAACACATCTACCCCCAGATTAAGAGCACCCGGAGCTGCTGGACGGCGTGTTTTACTAAACATGGAGGTTTACAGGGACGACGCGGGTAAGGACATGCACAGGACTCGATGTTTAGACCTCTGAGATGAAGTTTGTGGGTTGTTTAGCTAATTGCTAATTCTACACATTGTAGCTGAATGTGGAAAAGCGTAATCTCTGTATTATACAATCCCACCGAAATGACATCGTTTGATTTCACGCTGATGTTGTTTCTCTATTCCAGAGTTGACGGATATGCATATGATCGTAAGTTTACCATTTAATGGTTTCCTGTTTTGTGCTTGTATATCGAGCTAAATCATCGAGGAAGTGCCGGATGTTGACAGCTATGGTGTTTGGTTTGCTACAGTTTGGTTAACTTGTGTTGTGTACATTTATTAATAAACGTATTCATATATCAGGCGGAAGTGCCTGACTGAGTCGTATTGAAGAGAGATTACAAATAGTCCATGAGACAGTGGATATGGGGGAATCCTATGATACCGAGTGTGTGGTGTTCATGATGTCTCCATCCTCCTGTTTAGCAAAGGGTTGTGGACATGTTTGAGAGTCGCCCAGGCCTGCAAAGGATGGTGAGATTTGGTCTTCTCGGTAAGAATCCTACCCATATTTCGCTTATACATCTGTCACAAGTGTTAGTTTTTTTTGTGTGAAACTGATGATTTACTCCTTTTTCTGTGAAGTACTGTTCTTGAAATACTGGGCTTTCTCCAAACAGGTCTGGAATTTGAGAATGAGCTGGATGATCCAGATGAAGTCGATTATAAAATTGACAACTGGGGACATGAGAATCTCCATTTCCGTGGGTATCCAAGGCACTCTGATGGCCCGAGTAGTGTCAGAGGGCTTGGAAGGAACCCCGAAAGGTCAACCAATTTTGTTTATCAGCCTCCAATGCATTATTACCCCTCGGAGTATGACTTTCTTGGCATGGGAGGTCTTCAAATCCAGGAAAAAGAGAGTGTGAGTTATTCTTTTTTTGTCTGGGCCTCAAACTTGAATGACTTCATCATGTGAATTTTTAACATTCAAATGGTTAAAATCAATACATTTTTGCACTATTTTTGGCAGGATACTGAAAGAAATGCCAGATTATTAAAAGTCATTGAAAAAAAGAAAGAGAAGACTGAGAAGAAGCGACTTAAGAGACAGGTACTTTCCTAGATTTCTCCCATTAGCTCCCATCATTATAATAACTGAGTGTCAAATTGTATAACTCAAACTTGTGTGCCTTCTTAACAGAATCAGAAGAGAAAAAAACAGCTTGAGAAGGAAAAGCAGAACCAGAAAGAGGTAATGACCATTTATGTGCAACATCTTTTAAAAGTGAGCCTCTAAACGCACCCATGCGGTCACGCACTCACATTTGAACAGTTTTGTCTTTTACAGGGAAAAACTGATGGGCAGCAACCTGAGGCAGGGGAGATTAAATTGGTGGATGAAAAATCCAAGGGTGATACAAATACCAGTGTTAAGAAGTTGACCTCTGCCAAAGATACTGAGAGCAGTGAGGACATATCCATTGTTGACGATGGAGACACAAGTGACTTCTCTGATTCAGAGGTATCAATTGATTATATTGCTTCATACACCTGTAAGAAAGAAGATTTTTTTTGTCTCATAGATGAGAACTGATCTCTGTAAATGGGCTCGCGAATAAGTTTCATTTTTTTTTTTTGTTTATTTCAGTGCATTTAACCTCATGCAATTCCTATGTACCTGTTGTTTGATTTATTCATTTAAAGGAACTGGATATGTCAAGTACTTTTGTGGCCAAAGCTGCTCTCATAGCCCAACGTAAATTGGAGCAGAAGCCCAGGCATGAGAGGAAGGAGAAGAAGAGCCCAGTGAAAGAACCCAAAACTATCCCAGTCCAAACCAACGCAGACCCAGAGGATGAGAAGAAGGTGCCCACAACTCAAAGATTAAAGGGAAAAATGCTCAAATCACTATATTTTGACCATAAAGTGGTAATAATGATTTCATTTCTGTCTAAACAGGATTTTACTGACCCCAACATCCCCACCATTGAAGATAATATTAAAATAAGTACTGAGCTTGCAGGTAGGCTTCGTCGGTCTCGTATGACAAGGTCTCATGTGTTCATCATTATTATAATACAGTCCACTCTAAACGAATTGTCTCCCCCTACAGTTATTGGAAATAGGTTTGCAAGCTCTGGAGATTTTAACAGGGCTGTGAAATACTTCACTCATGCGATTAAGTACAACCCTACAGAGTTTAAGTAAGAATGTCCTTTTATATCATTGACATTACCGCACCCTGCCGCCTTTATTATTTTGAACACAATCATTTGTTTGTTACTCCTCTCGCAGGTTGTTTGGCAATCGCTCCTTCTGTTTTGAAAGGATGCAAGAATATGGGAAGGCGCTAACTGATGCAGAGTTGTGTCTCAATTTGTGTCCAGGCTGGGTTAAAGGCCTGTTCAGAAAGGGCAGAGCTCTGGCTGGTCTGAAGGTAAATATTCTCCTTTGAAATGTATCTAGGTGCAAAAAAAACCCATAAATAGTTCTACTATTGTACTGCTACATTCTAGAGCCGACTATTATTGTCATTTTTTTGTACTTTTACTTAATATTAACCACATTTTAACAGTGCTTGTAGTTTTAAATGTGAAACGTTATTTTTTGTTTTCCCTATATGCGTGTGTAGGTTTAGTCCCAAAGCAGGCAGTGAGGGGGAGAGATAACCTTTTATTTTTCCCTCTTCTCCCCTTAGAGGTATGAGGAGGCTGCTGAGGCCTTCCGTGGGGTTCTCAAATTGGATGGTTCATATGCAGAGGCTGCTCAGGAACTAATGCGCGTGCAGATGACACAACTAATGGTGTGTTACAGTTGCATGTTTGTCTATATGTAGATAGGTGGTCTGTAACAAAAACAAACAGCGCAGTGTATCTGTTGGGTTTCAGTTTGCAAGTCCTTACAAATCTTTGGAATGTGAAAAAAGTCACTGACGCTGTTTAAACGTTGTTTTGTTGCAGAACTATGGTTTCTCCCGGGACCAGAGCGAAAATGCTTTGATTATTCACGGAACAGTGAAAAAAGCCTTTGAGGTTTTGTCCAAATTAAACCATCTCCCAGGTGAGTGTCTCTCTGTCGCTGATCTGGCTGAGGTTACGTTATACCTCAGGAGAAATGACGGTCCACTTATAATCTTGTCTTTTGTAGGCGTACGTTTACACCATCATTTCTAACCTTTGTCTTATGTTCAGGAGCTATTCAAACTACCACCCTTCTACCAGCTCAAGTCCTCAATGCTACTGGGGTCTCTCCGGTCCTTTCAGCCAACACGCACCCTGTAGCCGCTGCTGCATTTGATCAACCTCAGTCCCAGGATGCACCAAAAACATCGCTTCCTTGCAAACCCTCAGGACCAGTCCAGATTGTCTTTAATTTAGAGGGTTTACGCGAGCTCCTTCCGCATCGAGCCATGAAGAGTCGTCAAGAAAACAATCAGCCCACTCAGTGAGTATAAATCCAGTCGCACTGCAGGGTTCGACATGTCAAGGTGTTTTATTTAAAACGGACTTCAAATAAAACACAACTTGTTTAGGAAACTAACTCACCCAATGACACATTTATTACAAATGACTGCAGGGTGTAGTGGTGGAGTGCCAACGTCTAATTTTATTGTGTCACAAGGCTTAAATTATCTTAACTCAAATTACTGATACTCTCTCATAAATATAACAGTGCCAGTGATGTATACATTAGTGAGATTTAAGGATACCAACATTAGCCAGTATAATTAAAGGTTACTTTGATGATTCTTGATCAATACGTATTGGACATGCTTATTAAGCTCTATGCAGATTATATTAATTATTGGTATTGCTTGGCTTCTAATTAGACGATATATTTAACGAGAGCAGAAAATCATTAAATGATGTTCTGCACTCCAAACAGTTTATAAAAGATGGTTACAATAACTATCTGGATTTCTGCATGTGTTGTGGTTATCTTTTAAAACATGATAAATATGTTTTTGTTTTATTGAACAGGGAGCTGTTTCCAGTTTGGGTCGGGAACTTGATTCACCCAGTAACTGAACCGGAGATTACTAAACTGTTTAGGAAGTAAGACCATTTCGTATTTGTGTGATCGCAATGTTTTATTTCTGCCTTTTAATCTGGTATTTAAAGTGAGCCTTTGTCCACAGATACTTGGGTTGCATACTAATCCTGTTTTCGCGTCGTCCTCTCCTGTAGGGCCGGGGTTGTCTATAGTGCGAAGGTTCTGTCTTTCAGACATTGCGCCTTTGTAAACTTTACAAAACAAGAGTATTGTGATGAAGCAATCAGAAGATTTCACGTAAGTCTGTTCTGACCCCTATCGAATGAGCTTGCGTTGAACCCTGGTTCCAAATTACCAAACTTTATGTGCCTGCTTCACTGCTTGCGTTCATACATCATGAATTAGACTCTGCGTCCGCCTCCCTCTAAGCCACAGGAATCGAATTCTGTTGTTCCTGTCTGCAGGGCTACGATCTAAACGGCAATAAGATGGCTGTGAGGTATCCGGACAGGATCCCTCCTAGTTTGGGCATTTCTAGATCTGCCCACACAGCTGATGACCTTCAATTTGAAAATACGGGGTGAGTGCATTATATGGCTCATTGGAGAGAATCGGGTTAGAACCAGGTTGTATCCTGCCGCCAGTCTTTATGTTTCTTATTTACACCAAGGGGATCGGAGCAGTAGAGGAATCGTGATTTAAGACGCCCTGACCATTGAAAGTCAGCTAGGGGTTTCTGTGCTGCATGTTTTCACACTGACATGCGGAACACTGGCATCTTACTCAACATAATCTGTTGCTTTCAGGCAAAACACATTTGGCTTCCGAAGACCTGTTCGCCCTACCAGACATGACCACAGAGACAACGACTACAACAACTAAAGACACCGCTTCCTCTAAGAATCGATAAGTCAAATCACAATAAATAGTACATTGACATTTAGGGCTCTTCTGCCTTATGAGGTAGTATTTGTTTTTAGTGGACCTGTGGGAAACCAATACTTATTATTATTATTATTATTATTAT
>JAFBJU010001433.1:1316854-1411854 GCA_016785305.1 Colistium nudipinnis
AAGCAGCCATCTGAAGGTTAGTCAATATACCTACAACTTTTGACTAAAAGTATTTTCATCAGGTAGAAACAGAAGCCTGAGGACAGTTGATACAGGTAATTGTAAAATCAGCCAGTGAAAAGAAACATCTATTTTTACAGATGTACTTTAGGATTCCTCTCGAAACTAAGAACCTAGTTTGTCCAACAGGTGATTATATTTATAGACCACTGCATTACAAAATGCCAAAGTGTTCAATATAAAGTACACAACTATAAAGTGCTAAAATAGCTTTTTTCATTTAATGAATTTCTAAATGATTGTATTAGATTCTGAAAACAGCTTATTTTTGTTTTGTTTTTACGAATGATATAATGCAGACACCATTATGGCTATAGGCATTAGTGGGGTTGACATTTACAACTTGTATTCAAATGAGCTGTATTAAGTATCCACTTTTTGTCTTCTTCATTGTTCACATATTATTCTGTCTTACTAAAAAAAGCACAGTCCTTATCCACTATCATACATTGTGCATAGTGAGTTACTTAAACTTCATCATTTATCAAATCAGTTCATTCAACAATTAAAACATTCTTGCTCATTCAAAATTTCGCTTTCTCATTACCGCAACATGCTCTCTAAACAACAGGGCACCCTGACAGGCTGTTGACTTTATGAGTTGTGTGTTGTAAACACAAAGGACTCATGGCACGTTCTAATTAGATCTTAGGTCTAAAGCCCAAGCTCACAGTTAAGAAAAACATGCACGGGTATACAGCCTGGTGCACATGTGTGATTGGTCAGGAGTCATGTTAAGAATGCACACCGAGATATTGTAAGATAAAGTGAATTCGTTAACATTAAACAAAAAAAAAAGTCGCACAACCTTTCTGCACAGAGCTTCATTACCTAAAAGCTTCAGCCAAATATCATGGGGGGGATTAAAGTGATTAATTACATTTCACGTTATGCGATGCACATGGAACTATGGTGCATTTCTGCACAAATTAACGGAATTAATAAAAAGTATTAACACTAGATGCTGAAACGTTTTCTTTTTAGGTAGTTGACCAATAGATGGCAGCACAAACAAAGCATTTAATAGGCAGGGAACTGGTATAATTTTTTGGGGAAAATCATTCCTGTCACTTATGGTCTCTGTTAATTATGTGACTATAAGACTAACCCCAGCTTCATTCAGCTCCCGTCTAACTATCTGCTCCTCTGTGAAAACAGCAAAGTAAACTTAAGAAGTAGATTTGACAATTTGAAAGTCTTGAGTCAGCACTGATTTCTAAATCAGCCGGCGTCATGTATTCAATAACTCTTTAATCAGTTATGCGCAAAATCCCCATACATTATGTGACTATAAGACTAACCCCAGCTTCATTCAGCTCCCATCTAACTATCTGCTCCTCTGTGAAAACAGCAAAGTAAACTTAAGAAGTAGATTTGACAATTTGAAAGTCTTGAGTCAGCACTGATTTCTAAATCAGCCGGCGTCATGTATTCAATAACTCTTTAATCAGTTATGCGCAAAATCCCCATACACATCCACATGCTTCTTTTGGTAAACGAGACCAAAATGCAGAATGGAGTGCAGTTCTTCCAGACACTCATCTGGCTTTTTGATGGCAACTTTGGGCTTAATTAAAGCCAGAAGACTCGTGCTGTGCACCCAGCTGTGACAGCGCAGCAGCAGGCCACACAAACGTGTTCTTAACCCTGCATCTTGAAAAAGAAAAACCCACTCTCCTCGGCCCAGTTCTGCTCAGATTGCCTGCGGCAAAGGAAAGAGCCTTTTTTCGTGGTCAAACCGTCCACGAGATGAGAAGCTGAGGCAAGGTGATAGAATCTGTGGGAAGCAGGTTTGAGTCATTTCCATTCCTTATTTTATGCTACAATAATGCAACATGACTTGTATCGAAAAGCAATTCGTCTTTGTTAAATTCAAATAATTGCATCCAAAACCTTTTATATTTAAACTGGGTATAGTATTGATTCACAACACTTGGCCTGTTTTGGGTTGAACCCTGATTTCAGTGACTAATTGTGTTTCTTGATCCTAGGTTGTGCGTCACCAACTTGCTGAACTCTTGCAAGGTCAAAGAAAGGCCTTCATTTTTAGCCGAAATGACTGCATCCAGCCTTGTTGATAATCAATATATTACATGTTGGTTGTCGCTGAAAGCTGAAGGAGTTGGGCTCCAGTGGGTGTATTCAGATGTACGCAGGCTGGAACAAAGAGAGAGAGAGTCTAATTTATCACTGCAGTATTGTGAAAAAAGGGAAATCATGGTGGAAAACTTTTTGGAGATTTCACACTGTGTCTGGAATACATTTATAACCCGAGACATATTTTTTTGTCTCCTCAGCTCGACTCCTCTCACGTTTCAGCCGCTCTCTGTTTAAGACCGATGGACTCATTTCGTTGTCCACATGCTGCCGACTCTGGTCCGACAATTGCCCGTTTAATTTGTGTGTCCCATCCTTCCTCCCCCATTCGCAGCGGCCGTTAACGGCTTTATCGCGGGTGTGATTTGAAAGGCGACGTTGGTGTCTTTCCCTTTGTGTGCGGTCAAACATCCGTTCCACAACATTAGATTAAATAATTTAGAAGTTCAAATTAGATGTCGTAATTAGAGATCAGACACCATGCACTACATGCAAATGAGACAAATCTTTACTGTTGTTACTCTGCTTTTTCCTTTGAGGGAGAATGCATGGATGTTTTTTGTTTTTTTTTCTCATACTAAGAAACATCTTTTGTGGCGCGTTTAGAATTCAGCCATTCGTAGTATACGAGAGCCAAACAGGCCTGTCTGATGGAGGGTGAGGGCCCCATCGGCTGTGCCAAGGTCAGCCAGGCCCCGCAGAGAGCCGCTCTGCTCCCACACTGGGTTCAGATGAAACATTCAGGAGTTAGTTGGCAACCAAATCAGAAAAGTTCCCTTTAAACTTTTAAATATGTCTCATTGATGTTTGAAAGTTACAAAAAAAATGTTCTGGAGCCTCATCGTGATTTTCACGAAAAGAAGAATTAGATTCCCAATTGTCACGGAATTGTAAATGTTCCAGTTTTTCAGATTTTGGTGAGAACTATAGGGACTTCTCCCCACTGTTGAGGATTATGTAAAACGATCAAAAAGCTCGAGAGCAGCCAATAAAAGGAGCATGCGGAGAGATTATTCTCTCCACTGCTGTTCCCAAGGTCAAGTGTGAACGGGCAGCGCGGCTTCCAATTAATGATGAGACCTTAGAAGTGCTCTGAGGAAAAAAAGAATTGAAACTTCATGACAACTGGTAACTTTATCATGGTCAAGTGCAACGCGTGCCACTTGGGAAAATGTTTAATTTTGAGTGGATAAACAATAATCATTCGAAATAATGAAAAGGCAAAAACCGGACAGAATTGTGCTTACTATAACAACTTCACCGACCTTTGACCCTGACAAAGACGAGTTCAACGTGACTCCTGTTCACAGCGGAAGGCACCTGTGTTTTTTTTGTTTGTCCGGTTCTTTCTGAATCCTTAAAACAGTGGCCGCGTGTTCACGAGGAACTTAAAAGTAGAAAAATAAAAGTGGTGTCCTCTGCCTGTAATATAAGGTCGTAGAAATGTACTTGTTTGTATGCGGTATTCCTGATTTCAGAGACTGCCGCCTGAGTCCCGGCCTTCCGGTGGACCACCGTTGTTGGAGGACAGTGAAGAGTTCCAGCCCGGAGCAGATGTTGGTCAGCTCCAGAGGCAGATGTTGCTCATGGCCTGGCAGCTGGAGCTGCCCTCCGCAGGGGACAGGTAGATCTTACCGCTGGGACAGACGCACACCTCGTACACAGCCTGGCCCTGGGACGCCTGGCCGGGCGCCGGGGTGTAAACGCCCAGCGGGAGGCCGCCCAGCTGTATGGTGCTGGCGTCGAAAAGAATCTGACGGGAAAAAAAATAAAATTCACAATGTCCTGGAAAATGAATGAAGACGCGGTTTTCTGATCCCGCTCACCTCTCCCTCTGTTGACTCCAGCTGTAGGTCCTTCCGGCTGCTGACCTTCAGGTGACCCCTGGAGGCGCTCACCTCAACCCCTCTGGGAGCCTCCATGGTCAGAGTCCGGGTCGGCGACTCCAATCTGACAGGGGAATGAAAAAAGGTTGTTTTTTTTCTCTTTATACTTTCAGGATGTTTGCGTTGTGTTTAAAGCTTTGCCTTTCGGCAGGATTGAATAGCAGAGGATGCGCGTTGCATTCGTGGCTAAATTGATTGTTATTCAGTTCGCAGTTTATGAGCATCCTCCTGAAATTGCTGGTTTGGGGCAGGATGATGACATTCTATCATGTTATGTTTCATAAAGACCCTCGTCAGTGGGGTCTCATCTTTAAAGAACAACACAGCTTATTTATATTTCTGATTGACATCTGAAGCATAAATCTAATCAAAGCGTCATTTGCAAAAAAGGATTTTGTCACCTGTCGAGTCTTTAAGGTGCTTTCCATGTTTAAGTAGATCTTGTCATTATGCTAATTCACCACGGCTCCTAATTGTATCGGCTGATTTTGACCTTCAGCAGCACTGAGTCTAATGCAATTTCCATTTTCTTCCCGTGGACCATTTGTTTACACAGGGGAAGATAAGTGTGAGAGCCAATCAATGTGGATTTTTTTTTCATAACTCATAACCGTTTCAAATTGATTTCCCACCCCCATCTTCCCCAAATCTGTTTTCAATGAATTTTAAATGGAAGAATTTAAGGAGCCGTCTTGAAATCGCTTAAATCTCCATAGCCTCTGAAATTGACACACATTGCGGATTATGCGCTGCTGGAATAAGGCGGGGGGAGAAAAGAAAAGCAAATGAATTTCATCTGCATGTGAAAAGCCTCTTTGACTTTAAATCAGCTTTCAGTAGAGACAGTTTGGAGAGGATCTGGGAATTGTGCATTTGACCTGGGAGTCTTGGTGCTCTACACTCCTGGGAATGAAGCAGAGAGATGTATTTTTACACATCGTACTGCAGATCACATAAAGAGCAGATAACCTACAGTCGGATAATGTTTATAGTCTCATCTTCTTCATTCGTGTTTATCGGAACCCAATTTTCCGATTGTATTTTGATCATTTATTTTATAGAATTGAATTTTAAATGAAGTCATAAACTCGCGGTCCACGGCCTGCAGGAACACCACGTGCCGTTTCTTGTCCAGCAACTACGCAGCTCGTTATTGAACCGCGAGAAGTCTGCGTTCAGATCTTTCAATAATTGCGATAATTGTTTCCAAGGCGTCCACTGATTACCTATCGCTGCGATCATTAAGCGGGCCAGTGATGACGAGTTATGCGGCGTTGCTGCTGGGCTCAATCGCACAAGTTTGCACAACCACCCTTATCGGGACATTGCGTTGATTTCCGAAACAAACTCAAACCCTTCCGCCAAAGGTCCTTCATTAGGACCAGGCGTGCCGGCCCCCCAACAAGGTCACTGTGTATTCTGGTAATTCTGCCAGGAGACAAAGTGCTCAATTTCCAAGAGTGCTTGTTTCAGACACACTCCAGAAAAAGCATTAAATGAATTGTCTCTGGAGTTTTACAACCATCTCACACCACTTCCAGCTTAATGTACAGAAAGCTTATGGTCCGTTAAGTATGGAGCCACATTCACCTTACTGCTGACTGATCAATGGCTGCTCAGTTCTTACTTATTCCATATGGTAAATGACACAATTATAATCCCAATATTCCTCATAATTGTTTCAAATACTTGATTTTCAATTCATCTTATGTTTCTTAAATAACAGACAACAGACTAATCAGTCGGTACGCTATTAAATGTGTTTTCTTCTTTTCAATATCTGTTTCACCTTTTTTTTGTGTGCCTCTCTGCATATAACCTATGTGCTATCTGCAGCCATAAAGTCTGTTTACAACGTGCTCTCACATGGTGTGGAGAATCTGACCAGCTTCTCTCTGTGTGCTTTCAGGATGGCATTTACATCCACGGAAAGGTCGGCGTATCACAGAGCCGCGGACGCTGCACCGCACCTGCCCATGGCCAGAGGGGATGTCACAGGGGAGGAGCACAATCCAAACGCAGCGGGTCTACTGGGTCTGCCCAGGGATTCCAAAAAGGTAAAAGTCACGTCGATTTTTCACAGGTCTCGGTGAGGCTCAAAGAGGCCTCCCAAGTTTACAATAAAATGCAGGCGGACAATAAACCAGGCTATTTCACCCTAACCCTTCACCGGTGGGAACACGGCACAACTTACAGGAGATTAAACAAATCATAAGACTGCGATAAATGAAAGGTGTACATTATTCTTTAATCCATCCTGCGAGCTCGAATAAGAGGACGCACCCGGAGTCCGTCCAGCCGTCATCTAACCCACTCGTCGATTTCCATCATCCTCAGCAGTTTCATGTGCAGGACGCAACCTCAGCTGACTCATCACGAGCATTTCGGAGTTTCAATCGTATGAGATCAAATCGTTTCTCACCGGCCTTTTACCGATGGGATGAAATGAAATATTGCAAATTATGTATGCACTCCATCTGCCTCCGCGTGATGATGTGATATTCTCTGCTGTTCAAACATTCCTCTCGTGGCCCGCGCAAGCACTGGAACGCCACCGTTTTCTCTCCTGCAGTCAGAAACCAATAGACTACTAACTGCACTACATCTCAATCCCACGAAAGCGGCGGCAGGAGGGCGACCGGAGCTAAGTGGCACCGAGAAGAGTTGTTCTCCTCTGCCTTTATCTTCTTAATGAACCTGTCACTCCGGCGTGGACACGGCCACTGCTGAGACCCTCCTCCGGGCACCCTGCGACACGCACTCTAATGCAGAGCAGCAGCAGAGCTTCGGCAGCAGAAAGTAATAGTGGAGAGTGAATGAAATCAACATTTATGCAGACAACTATCATACTTCTATACAAAGTTCCCTTTTTCTCTTTCTTATCCAATCATTTTATTCCTGCTTGACTCAGATCTCTGTCCCTCAACCTCAGCTTGCAGAAATACCAGCTTTTTCTCTCTTTTTTTCTTCTCCAAAACTCAATATGTTCTGTTGTTTTTTTTAGGCTTGAACCACACAGACTGAATTGAAACCACCACCACGTTGACTGAATGATTGGTGATGAACGCGGACGGAAGCCGAGTCCGATTCGGGTAAGAGTCGCGTTGCTGTTGTTGCGTTGCCTCTCGTTGAGATTTTGAACACATTGCAGATGGTGGCCACTGAGCAGAGCCTGTGTGTGTGTGTGTGTGTGTGTGTGTGCATGTGTGCGCGCATGCTTTAAAGAGAACCTCATCAGTATTCCTCTCACTCTGGAGGAATTAGCTGCCAGAACACTGCTTTTTCTGCCAACTTTGATCCCAGCCCTCCCTTCAGAACCAGTCAGGTGGACAACAAACCGCTCTCGTTATGGCTTGTTAATGGAGCGACGGCGCGCTCGAGTGCGGTGGGGAGGCGCGTGCACGGCCTAATAAGCATCAACACATCCCACAGTCTCCGTGCCGTCATCGTTTCCTGACTGCCAAGGAGTGTAACACTAACAAATCAGCTCGCCCCTGGGCTGTGAAATAGAATGGCCAAATCTTTGCTTTAAACGTGTGTGATGAAGAGCGGGCCGGTAGATGCCTGAGTTTATAAGAGGGTGCTCCAGAATAACGATGCCGGTGGATAATGGTTCCTGTCTTTAGCGTGTATGTTTATTTCTTGTTGCCCTGCAACATTTATCATCATTATGAAGAAGACACGCATTTTAATTCAACCGAATAAGGTCACGTGACTTTGAGATGAAATTTGTTCCAGTGGAGTGTGTGTTTGTGCGTGCGTGTGCGGGAAGCTCACCTCAGGTCCTCGGAGGCCCTCGCCAGGATCAGGGGAGTCTCTACCGAGCGTCCGAACACGGCGCCCTCAGAGCCTGTCGTTGAAATGGGCTTTTACAATTCAGGGGATTTACAGCGCAGGGTGTGTTTAGCGAGGGCTGGGCATGAAACATTCAGCAGCAAAATGTGCAGCAAAAGCCCATGGCATCAAAAGAAAAAAAAGAAAAGCCTTTACAACCTTTATAAAAACTTTATAACCACATGCTCATCCATAAGGTTTTATGGTGCATGTCGCTGCCTTTGGTATCCTTGGTCACACAATACCCAGCCATTGACATTGTTGTTTGTCCATTCATATATGCATGCATCTGATGAAATTTGACCTGTGACAGTGAGCTTGTCTGTTGTCATGACGACTTCCTCTTCGTCCGCCGTGAACAACAGCCTTCCTCCGTCTGGACTCCGTACCTCCAGCCTCTGACACTGGGCCTCCACGGCCTCGGGTCCTGCGGAGACGGAAAGAGACATAAAAATGCAATCTGAGGTGTAAAAGTATTTTATGTTAAACCCTCTTCATTGTTAGAAACCTAACGGTAATAAATAATATGAGCTTGATGAGATTTTTATATTTATATAGTTAGGCCGCTTTATTCAACAATTCATGAATTTCTTCAGGTCAAAACATATTTTTTAGTTTGATAATTAATAAGCATTAGAGGACAAATTACCCCACATAAATATTTAATAATTTGCAATTCTAACATTGTCTTTGTGTTGGCTCTGCAAATGAAAGCTGGATCAGCAAATCTTTGACAATGAATGGCGATGCAGTAAATCAGCGCTCTCTCCTGCTGGTGAGGAATAATAATTCCTGGTCACATGAGTTTTAAGAGAAGCAGAAACTTTTAAATTCACCCTCTCGCCTTCTCTCTCTGCCATCCATTAATCCACAGGGCGGCAATGGAAGTTAATTATTCTCGCCGGGCTTCACCTCGTTTCACACAAAATGCATTTTGTTCCAGAGCTGGCGCTGATTTCTTTTTGTGGAGGAGTGGCTAAGCGTGACCAAAAAGTGTCCCATCACCGGTCTTGTCAAATCAGCATCAAACCTGGCTCAGATCAATGGCTGCTAATATTAATAAGCAGGTCACTTGCTTTCCAGTGGTCATTAATCATGTAAATGACTTTGGTAATTTGGACTGACTGATGTTTAAACTTGATTATGAGAAGAATCCATTGCCCTTTCACTAAGTGAATCAAAGGCTGGTGTCTTCTACAGGCAGGGAGGAGATGGAGGGACATTTAAAGACCTGTCGTGCTACTGTGAATCAAAGTCATGAATTAATAGGGCTGATTGGATGAATGTAAATATACCTGTATTCCAAATGACACCTGAGCACAAAACAGTTATTCTACAGGCCACAGCCCAGACACCGATCTGATGACTCACCCACGGTGAGCTGGCCGGTCAGCTGGCCTTGGTTGTCCCTGGCGTTCAGCGTCACATTCTTTTCTGATCGCAAGAGCAACACACTTTCCTGAGGGAGGGGGGAGAAAAGCCATTATTATGGGTATCTTAAACTATGCTTCCCTATACTTACACAATGAAGGAAAATTATGTTTTATTCTTGCAACAATTCTGCCCACCGGCCAAGTGTGTCCACTGTTTACTCAGCTTTCAGCTGTGTTTCAATAGTCACCACTAACTCCGGGGAAATCTGGCTCTTTAGCTGCCTAACGCTCCCTCATGACCACCAGCTGTCCGCTGTGTGTTTTTGTGTGTCTGTGTGCGCGGCGCTTGACAGGTAGTGTGCGGTTGCTTTGTTGCAGCTGCCAGCTGTGTCTAAAAATGACACTGGGAGACATTTGTAGACACAGTGAAGGTGTCTGCTATGAATCCAAAACTATCTGTGGACCGGTCTATTACTGCGATTGACTTATTTTTTAAGGAGTTACGGACACATTGTAAATATTAAAATATTGACAAGTGCAGTTTTAAATGTTATTGTTGGGTAAATATACTCGTACGGCACTCACTGCCGACTATTATTGAAAGGCCTGTGTTAGGAAGGAGTCTGGTAGCTTTGATTGGCTGCTTGCTTTCCATGTCAAGAAACACCAAACTGTGGCAGATTAGATCAAGTTTGCGGGGTGTGTAACTTTGCAGAGGTCATCTGGTTCATTTTGAATCCCTGCTTCCTTCACTGCGATATATATGCACATCATGGAGTCAGAAGTTCTCCGGGAGGTATGGCGTCATGAAGAAATGCCAGTTCTTGAGTTGAAGTATCCCTTTAAAGAGTTTATAGGCCTTAAACCGCCTCCTGAGGGGCTGTTACCGAGACGCCAATGCTCTCAACACTTCTTTGGGGTTGCATGAAAGGCTTTTTAGTCGCTGTGTCCGTGGAGGAAGGTCAAGTGCAGACTGGAGTGAAGGCACATAAATGGAGCTTGTTGTTGTGGGTGCACTGGGTCCCATCAGACTGAAAAATTACCATGGCTGCTTGTGAGGCAAAGGATGCTTCCCCGCATACAACGGCAACCAGCACACAGCACAGGCACACCACTTTGATCAAAGCAAGTTAAAAACCAGGGAAGGCACACTTTTTCTGTCAATGTTTAAAAAAAGAAACAACATGAAATTAAAAGCACAGATCAAGAGCTCCGCCTCGGATTGAACTCTAATCCTATCACCAAATATTTGTATAAATATTTCGATTTTAATTATATTTGACTGCTTTACCAAAACCTCATTTGCCTTCTGAGCTGATCAAGTAAATGGGTGGGGGGGGAGTTGAAAGGCTACAATTATTATGGCTTAAATTCCTTTTTGTGAACCTTGAATCTTGCAGGCGGGCTCTTTGCACGCAGGGTACAAGCTGTTTTTTTTGGAACACGCTTGTAGGCCTATTTCATGTTTTTTCCTATTAAACGGCTCCTGTGTTTCAGTGCCTCACTGTTGGCCAAATTAAATTGGTTCATGCAAACTCAGTTTGAAGGATGTTCTGGTCTTTAAGATGCTGCTGCTGCTGCAGCTTTGATTTTACACAGTCGGAGTCAAACAAGTGGAAAGATTTCAGCCGTCATCTGCATGCTTGAATTTAGAATCTGGTGCTTACAATCATCTCTGCCGTGCTCAGCCGATGCCAGAGGAAGTGGGAGGTTTCACTCCAGTAAAATTACACCTGCATCTGATGCTATTTATAGTTCACTCGGGGTCCCCAGAGACGATAACGTGAGCCAGCAGTCTGAAAGGCAGAGATTTTGATTAACTGTATCTGGGCACTGTGCTGCTTCACGCCACGTTGTTTTGCCAGACCGAGGCAGACGGGAACGCTACAGTGACAACGCACCTGTAGCAATGACGATTTGTGCAAGATTTTGTTTTACTTTTAATTGAGCAGACCATGAGCGCTGTCATATCCAGAGGCAGCAGACGTTTTGACCTGCAGTGTCATCACTAATGAGGTGAATGTCAGCCTATGACGGAAAGTTGAACCAGGAGAGGGTAGAAATGAAAAGAGAAAAAAAGAAATCCAGCTGAATACATCTGTACCTCCCTGCTCTTCTGCCTCCATTAACGTCCACCTACTGTTTCCATCAGTGGGCTTTAACCCTGTGAAAGTAATTAAAAGGCAGATAGTGCAGGCTCCAGTGGCTACTTATTTTTTCTCTGCATATTTGAGCAGACTTAATCAGCTCCTGTTGTTCTCGACAAAAATGGATTTCTTGCATCTCAGCAGCCGTAATCTAAATGACGATTTGCAAAGCAGCAAAAACAAGAGATAGGAGTGGTGCTAAAATGTCATGTTTTGACCTCTTGACTGGAAAAACAGGAGACATTTCACAACAAAGCACTTAACCTCAAAATGTGTCTCCTCTTTAAATAATCATTTTGCACAACATCTAGCAAGTTCTGCATGAACGTATACCTATTGTTTTATAAGGCTAAATAACATGCAGAACTAAATTTGAGGGTGCATAGGTAACAACAAGAAAAGTGAACTAGTAAAAATGTAAAATGGATATGTTCTTGTGCCTGACTCAAACTATTTAACAATTCTCTAATAATTCCGGCTTTGCCAGAAACCAAAAATGTACTGCCACGCTAACACATCAAAGACGACACATGTCAAATATGTTGTTGCCTTCCTGAAAAAACATTTTTTGACTTACCTAAAATTCTAAAAAATAATAATAAAACCCTTCTCATACATTTGATTTCCAAAACACTCATGGTGAAGCATTTTGGCTTTTACAGGTGCAATTGGAGCTGTTTTGTTGCAATCGTATACTTGAAATCTAAAGTGTCATTTTAACATTTGAAAGCGTGAATTCTTACTGGTTCTCAAAGTGACCCTTTTTTTTTGCCAGAAAAAATTCTAATGCACCTGTGCCAAGGTGTCTCTAGAGGCTGACGGGTGGGTAGATTGATGGATGGATGATAGAAAGATGTATGGGGGGAGCCCCCACGGCGAGTAAAGATAACATATAGATTATTTCCTGTCAGCTATGACAGGCAGACGGAGTACATGTGTAACTAAAAGCTGCGGCAAAAAGCCAACATTAGTCATACACAATAAAACACTCCTTACAACACCTTCAAACAGGAGTGCCACACAACATTTATGGTTTCCTATCCGAATCTAAATTGTAAATCTTTTAAACGTTAATCTTGATATTTCTCCTGCCAGAGTCACCTTGTTACCCAGTGGCTTTGACATTGAGTATATAATATACAGTGTATAGTATACAATACAATTCATCTGGAGTTGTGTTTGAATATCTAGTCTGTCTTTAGCTACTAAAAACTCTCTTGTGTTCACCGCATAGTCTGTCTGTTGTTTAGATTTGGAAAAGTCGCGAGTTGAATCCTCGCTTGTTATTTGCTGCCAATTATCAGTTTTACTGCCAAAATCCCGGCGGGAGCCACAGATTACGGCTTCAGCCATTGATGAAGATTCAAAGCTCCGGTTGATCTAGGAGAAATAAAACTAAAGATCCTTTGAGTTTGGCTCTATTGGGCTGGGGAGCAGCTCGGACTTTGAACATAAAAAATAAAAAAAAACACACTATATTTAACTGTCAGATAGCTCCGGTTCATCACGGTGTTCACAGTGCTGTTTTGCGGTAATGGTTTATTGATCAGCGGTGGTTATCGGGGCTGAGGAACAGCACCGCGCGTCGTGAACTCATCGAGGGCCATAATCCCTTGCTCTCTCTCTCTCTCTCTGTGCTTGACATATTTCCTCAGGTGAGAAATATAGAGTGACCCGCAGAGATTTTTGCCCTGCGAATATCTCTGGCAGCCATAGATAAGGGTGCGACTGCACAGCACTGTCTGTAAAACAAGACAGTAAAAATGTCTGCAGGTGGTATTGCGCCGAAGGGATGAAATACTGGCTTTGTCCAGCGCTCGGTCTGTGTGTCTGCCGTGGCCTCGGGGCGTCTCCCTGCTAAGTGTGCGAGTGTTTTATTTAAATCCACATTTAGCTCCAACTGAGACATCAAAGTGCCAGAGTGGGCCATTCAGAGTTATTTTCCAAATCTGCCGTTCCCAATTGTGCCCACCCTCGAGCCACTTTCGCCATCGACGTGGCTCAAAAATCACATTTACACAGAAACCCCCCAGCTTCCAGTGCCTGAAATTGCTTTTCTGCGGCATGCCTAATCACTGAGAAAGGGGGATGATCAGACTGAGTGTCTGTGATTTGTGTGGGAGGAGAAGGATATTCAGATCAACTTTGAGCTGGAGCTGTGTTGGTTAAATATACTAAACATCAAAAAGGAGAAAGAGGAGGAAGTGGAAGAGGAACAATTTATTGCATGGGCCTGATTGGAAATCCAACAGGGAGGAGGGGTGTACTCTGGTCCCTCTGTAATCGGCGGTAATCTCCTGTAGTGTTGTACGTGACCTGAGAAGAGCCTATTACCCGTTTCCTGCTGATGGGGCGCTCTGATAGAGAACGGTTGCGGGATGGCAGGAAACGAGGACGAGAGCGAGGAGCTGCGTACAGAGTTTAATCTCTATCTATCAAAGCACAACTCCAAATAAAGTACCATCCAGCCTGAGCTCAGGGGGAAGTTGGCCTTGTTGTTAATGAATCGATCACAACTTGGTGAAAAATGAAGGCTCAGTGTCCGTGTGTGGCCTGTGTGCAGCCTCATGGAGGTTCTGGTTGTTGTTTTGAGAACTCACCTTTCTGGACTGGATCTCGTTCACGTAGAGAGGCAGGACGAACTCTGAGACTCCTTCCAGGCGGATCCCGTCCTGCTTCAGGTGAAGGTTTCCCATTCCGTCCTGAAACATCATCATTTATTATCAACCTTACATGAGTTGGCTCAGTCCAAATGTGTGAACATGACTATAATGATAATGATGATCATTATTAGCAGTGGTGGTTGTTGTAATATGTTTTTCTTTTATACTTGCGTTGTTCAGGCTCTCTGGTTTACAGAGAAATGAAATGCAATATAAAAATGAAAGCAAGTTTACGACTTCACGGCTTATTTTCGCCCCACACACTGATGCAGGAACTGATTTGTTGTATGCCAAGGTCATAGTGTGCTACAATGAGCAGCTTTGCGGAGACGTGTGAACAGATGGGCCCAGAGGGGGGAGTGTTTAAAGAGTCCGCGGTTTTCTGGCAGCACGAATCGCTGGCGACAGTGAACTACAGAGTCAGAGTGCAGCTCCATCATACGTGGTGGAGCGAGCCGGGACAGGGAGGAGACAGGAGGACAAAGAGGAGGCGCCGAGGTGTTTGAATGTCAAGAAGTCAGCCCCTGTGCTGGAGTCGATGGTGACGCAGCGGGTGAAATGAATAGATACCCGTCTGGCCTGAAATAGTGTGACGGGAGATGTGGATGGCAGATTTTTAGAACGGGTCACTATCCCATATTACTGTCTCAAATATAGTAAATACAAGATACAGTAGCAAAAAGAAATACAGGGGCATAGTTTGGCTCGATTCTTCTTTGTGAACTCGTTAGATAGGGAGCAGCCAAGTCCATTTTCTGGAGCACCACCGACGCCACCGATAAGGTCTCCTTACTCGTGACACAGATTGATAGGAGGCGACGCGGCGGAGGAGTCATAGCGAGGGTCGGGGGGAGGTGTATTTGTCACAGACGGAGGCGGCTGCCATTGGGAGATTGTTGACAGAATGGTAAATTGTGTGCATTGTCCCTGAAAATGTCAGAGGAGCTGGCTGCGTCTGTCTGTTTGGTTTCCGTCGGAGATTAACACGTTCCGTGTCAGAGGATCCCGCCGCCATGTCCTTTCTAATTCTTTATCAAATCCAGAGGAGACAAAGCGCACAACATGAGGGATGGGGCCCGTAACACGTTTCAATGGGGCCGCTTTGTATTAAGGTCAGAAAGGAAGAAAGAAGCTTTTGTGACTTTTTGTAAACACTAACTTCCTCTGTGCTGGGATTAGCTGCTCTTTCTGGCCGATAGGATTCATTGGCGTATTGATGGTTGGTTGCACAAAATGAACAAACATGAAGATATGGCTTTGGTCCATGTGTAGTGCAAAAACAGTGAACTGAAATATAATATAGAGATGAAGCGCTAATTATGCGGCGGGTCACAAAAATTGCCCTCGCGCCAGACTCACCACCGAGAAATTCATGACTTTTATGATCCAGACGGTGAGGGCCAGGTTGACTATCATGGTGACCAGCAGCAGCAGCAGGAAGAAGTAGAGGCATCTCTTCCTCCAGCCGTACAGACCCACGGGGTAGACGGCACCGCTGCCCGGGCGCTGGAGGTGGAGCGCCCGGGAGGCGAGGATAAACTGCTCCTGGGTAATCTGGAAAACAAAGAGACACACAGCGGCCCTTATGGCGGATAGCCAAGGAGGACGAATTCATTTCACAGAGGCAATCACATATTGTAACGGGTTATTATCTCGCCAGCTCCACTCAATATGACTCTGAGCCGTGTTGTTTCGCAAGTTTTGAAAAGTGCTGCTACTCCGAGTACAAAAGGTGAAGGCGGGCACAGCCTGAAACATTCCTGCTGGGTAATTAAATCGAGTGAGAGGCGGATTTCAATGTTGGATACTCCAAGGAAGTTAAAAAGAAATAAGAACATTTGAATATGTGTGGCACATTTGTTTTGGGCAAGTCTTTTTGAGCTGTTTTGGTCTGCTTACATACTTTAGGAAATTGAACCAGTAGCGGAGTAATCCATCAACCTGTGCGCCCAAAGGACAAGGTCATTTCAGTGTCTTTATTTTATGAAGAGATATCGAAGCGTTGGGTTTCATTCCTCTGCAGGCAGAGGGGGTGAATCATTGGATGCAAGTTTAAAAAGCCGTGCTGGGAATAGGTGGCACGGAAGTGGAGAAGCTGGTAAACAGAAGCGTTTCAATTTCCCAGTTAAGTCAGTGAAAAGAGACGCAGCTGCAAAATCTCGAGGCTCATGAAGGAATCATAGGGATTAATGAAGGGTACAGTGGTGGAAACCAGGTGCTTGACATTTCTGCTTGTATTCACGTATTTATGGAAATTCTGCCGTAGGGGGGGAAATAACTTCACATCTTTGTTGCGGTGCTGATTACTTGCTGACATTTTGTCATCCCTGCCTTCACAAAGCAAGGCGCCGTGAGTGACGGCTTCCTGCAGCCGATCTGTTTTACTGCTGCCCTCAGGCTGCGGGCTTTTCTTTTTTCTTTTTTTTTTTTCCACGATGTTCGTGCCCATTAGGAGGATAATATTTCACGTGTCACACAAACTCCAAAAGGGCTACAATATCCACTGCAAAAGATGTGAAGTCAATAGGGACGGTTGCCACGGCAAAGGCCAGTCTTCACACGTGAGACTTTTCACATTACGGAGCAGGGAAAGCAGGAGGTGAATTATGAGATGCCAGAAAAAAGGTTCTTCGCTCCGGCTGAGAAACTGAGTGCCTGCCAGCCAGGGAGAAAATGCAGCGTGCATGGTGTCTGTCAGGTGTGGTCGCCGGTTTGCTGGTTCCCTCTTCTCCAGCCAATTTTGACTAACCGCAGGCCCTCCTCCCTCCTCCTCCCTGGCACGCCTCGTGCACACAATGTTTAATTATGTCACATTATGAAAAAAGTTATGAATGCTTGCACAGGGGGCATCTATTGATTAATCATGCCAGCGCAGAGCGCTTTAATTGCAGGAAGCACGCATCCATAATTGACACACCTGGGCACACTTTGGCTCAGAGGGACCCGAGAACTGAATTGCATGCATAACTCAAGTCGGCATTCCATGCCCCTGCATGCTTTATTCACACCACCTGCCATCATCAGTATGTTTTCACGGTAGGCCGAGTCGGTGCACACTCATCAGCTCAGCAAATAAAGACTTATTTCCAAAGAGCAACTCAATTACTTGACCACATTTTTTAATGAACAGGACTCCCAAACACAGACTGTGATTTCATTTATTATTGTTGTGATAAATCGAAGTCCATCATCAGGGGGACTGCCGCCCATGCATTTCTGTGACTATCACACCACAGGCGCCACTCTGGTTTTGTGTTATTGTATTGCTTTGGCAGTGTTGGTTGCATCAGCTGGTTCAAAGAGGGCGTCAGAAGTATAGATTTTTTTCTTTCAGGATTTTCAGTCAGACATGACGTGTCATCTCTGGTTCTGATGGGAATAAATGACATGTTTTACTATTTCCCCACATTTTATACTAGATTATCCAATGAAATTCTTGTCGTTGAAAGATGCACAAACAGACATAATGTTTGAGCTGTGCACGGAGGCCTTTCGTTCCATTTCCACATTGCATCTTTGCTTGGATGAGCGTGAATTTTTCCAAGTAGACAAGAGCATTATCACTGCCCTAAATCTTCCCCCGCTCCTTAAGTGACTCCTTCCTCGGACGAACAGTTCAGGTCACATCCACAAGTGGAGGCAGATGTCCCGCAAATGGATGTTGTGACTTTGCAGCAAATACAAATGACCCACATCGCCGGCCTAGAAATGTCAGTGATTCCAATTTAAGCCGCAATATAGCTGAGGGACGAGAGCAGGATGAGGGGTGCTGACACAGCGGCTGAATATAAACGCTGGCGGAGAGGTGTCACCGGCAACTTTTTGTCAACCTAGGAGGATGCCATACAAAACCACACCACCGATGGTGTGTGTGAGAGAGCTGTTTAATCATAAAGCGAGGAGACAATTTCAACATTCAGTGGAATCTAAGATACGCTGAAAACTTTAATATATATTTTAATCCAACAAATCTTTTAGCCTCGAGCCATGGCCCCTGCAGGACAGATTCAACCCACTGTTGCCAGGGGAAACTTCAGCGCTTGCAATTTCTATGGCAACCCACTGTTCCCAACGCCGGCGAGTCCTGCCATTCCTCTGCGGGAGCGTTAATGCATATATTACCCCGGAGGAGTCGGCCCCCCTAAAGCTCGGTTATTCACGGAGCGGATGGAGGAGTGCATGGTGGCTGGCTTTTTGTCAATCTGTCATTTCAGCATGCTGGTCACAGCTGACTCCCGCAAACCCCCCGGAGTGGACTGATCGAGATGTCAAACTTCCACGGCTGTGAGAAACTGCTCTGACTTTTTTTAAGAAACAAAGTATCGATTACAAAGCATGCTGCGCAGGCCCATCGCTCCACGCCGGATCCTATTTATCAGTTTATGTCAGCTGTAGTAAGACCGGCAGGTCCCTCTTAATATGCACAAAGCATTACAGAGCAGTGCAGGTGCTGGGAATGTAGTGTTCAAAACTGCACAACTAACAATTACGTTTCAATTTCAATGGGTCCGCTGGGGAAACACTCCTGATAATCATGAGTGGTCAGTTAAAGGTCAGCGCAGGGACAGATGGACACTTAGAGCTGATGTGAAGTGTGCTATGACTGCTTGGGGCCCGACATTAAACTTGAGTATAAATCTTAATTAGCCCAATTATTATTTTTTCGAAATAGATAAAGTTCATCGAGGCTGCAAGAAATCAATCCGGACCTTCTGTTGTGTATAAATGTTTACATTTTAACCACCATAGTTGACCCTGTCGTTGACCTCTGGCAGATGCTGCTTGAACTCACTTTTAGATTCAGCACACTGATTATGGAAGAAGCTAAAAACCACCATAACTTTACCTCTTACAGCTCCTCACCTCTGACATCTACATTTATTCCCATAGATATGAATGCTTCCCTCCTCCTTCTTGTTGTATTAATGCATGTTTTTTGTTATAATATATTCACTGGAGCATCCGTGTGTATTGTGCTGCTGGCTTGGGTCATGTGACTAATAATCAATCTGAAAACCAGCCATCGTCTCTCACTCCTGTTCCTTAACTACCGGAGAACAGATGGGTCTGAAATCTCCTCGACGCCACGGACGCTTTACCGCCTACGTTCCTCATTCCATGTAGTTTCTATTAATAGAACCCAAACACCTACACAGCAACTTGCTTCTCTGAGGTACAATAAGCTGTAAAAGCTGTTATCTGTGTAGAACACGCGCTGAGCTGGAAACGTCCTGGTGGATTCGCTGCGTTGCCACATTCACCTTTGTGGACACACGTCGTGCATCCGTCATTAATCGCTGTTAAGTTGAGGCTGAGCTCAGTGTCACTTTGCTTTTTGTGTCAGAGGGGGGGTGGCTGACGGTTGGGGGGCTCCTCAGAGCTTCCACTTCTGACGTTTACAGCTGGATCCGGCCCAAGCCAGCAATTACCCAGCAGTCCCTATACCCAGTGCCAGCGCGCCTCATCTTCGCCAATTAGCGTAGAGGGTGATCTTCTACACGCTGTTATGATCAAACCGCGACACGCTGCCGAGGCTGCAAAATACGGCCGAGCTGCCCCTAATGAAGGAGAATGAGACGCTATTAATTCCAGATAATGTTAATCAGCAAATCGAGGGCTCTCGCTCACTCGCCGGTGCCACGGGAGTCCCGCCGGTCCGCCTCAGCTGGAGGCAGGAAACATCGGAGACGCACTAATGACCGCCAAGCTCGCGCTCGTCCATCCCGCGCATGAACGGGCACCAACGCTGAGGCAGCAGCGGGAAGAAAAAAATGGACAGCACCAAGCTGCAAATCCGACATACCGTCTTAAAGCCCCTATTTGTTTTAGACTCTTGACAGGAGGCCCAATCAAAAGGACACAAGCCTGAATACACGACTGTAGGCGGTGGGAGCCAATTATATTAGCCAATGTGCAACGCAATGTATTGATCTAAGCATTTCACGTTTTGTGACAATCAAGTATGTGGGCCCGGTTGTCTATCGTCACCACCACCACTTGGAAATGCCAAATCCAATTTGTGTTGAGGCTTGATACTCTCTGCTGGAGTTAGGATGGCGGCGGATGCCCGTCGATGGCTTCACCGTTTGCGGCGCGGTCGCCCCTTCTATGCTTGAATGGCTGGAGGGAGCAAGAAGGCAACTCAACTCGTGGGGGGAAAAGTAGGAAAGCGGCAGGGGATCCAAAGATCTCCGATAAGTCGGGGGCCGACAAAAGGTCGCAGCGGTTCAATCAGAGCGGGCTCGACAAGGCCTCGACATCACAGGAGTGTTTGAAGGGAGATTTCAGAGAGTTTCCTTTCTGCTGTTTCACGCAGGTCCGGCTTTCTGAGGACACTGTCATAAAAAATACATGCAATTTTGTGGCACATAAAACCTCATACTCGGTCCTCTGTGACCTCCGACCTTTTCATGATTTATAAATGTGGAGACTTGGTGAAGTCTCAGACGTCCGCCGTGTGCACGAGGGCCCTGGCCAAGGGGTTTGGGAAAAGATAGCAAACTGCTGATGTCGACACACAGACACTTCGCTCCACGTTGCACTAGCTTTGCTTTGCTAATCCCCAGAAAATCCTTGGAGAGTCAACGGGGCCATTTTTGTCAGCCCCCCCCCTCCCACACACACATAGTTGTCATTTGCATTCATCAGTGGAGCGCTGATGGGAAGTGCCTGGCCTGAACACAGCAGCATCAAGAAATGACACTGTGGCAGAAAGCATCCAAAAAACAAAATGCAGAGCTCCCCGTTTTAATTAAGGAACGTGCTTTTGCACTTTGAAGTCACCTTCCCTTGGATGGAAACAGACTAAAACAACACGACTCACATGAAATGTGAAAAAAGTGTTGACACTCCTGCAAGATTGTTGGGTTGAGACAGGTTGGGTTGTGCTGGATCAGCTCAGGTGCACCGGAGTGAGCGGCAGTGATTTCTTGATGGATAAGCGTGCCCCAACCACTAAACCTCTCTCACTCTCTCTCCCTGTGTGTGTTTGTGTGTGTATAGGTTCGAGTGGAGAGGCTTTGCTGTGTGAGTTTCCTCACTCCCGACTGCAGCACAGCTGAGATGCACATACTGTCCCCAGAGGTTTGTGTCCCCCATCCCCCTCCTCACCCCCCCACCCCTCCCCCATGATAATGATAAACCAGCAGGCAGAATATTCATAGGCTGTCACATAACTTTGATTTTTGAAGGTGGTAGCGTGCGTGTGTTAGTGTGTGTATGTGTTGGTGTTGGTGTCAGGGGGGGTGGATACATGAGCTGTAGTGGTCCAGGCAGGCCTCCTGATGTGTTTGAGCTTATTAATCATCATATTCCTGCCTGCAGAGAAAAATGCAACCGCTGCAAGATCACGAGGATGAGCAGACACTTTTTCATTCATCTTTAATTAACCGGATATTTTTTTGTTTTATAATGGAGCGACCGAGCACCTGTTGCAGGGAGAAAAAAAACAAAACAGCAGAATAACGGGACAGATTACATGCAGCAACTTCAACAAGATGCTCAATTCCATCCGCAAGTCAGACTGATGTGCAATCCACTCAGAAACTGTGATTTATATCAAACTAAAGTGGATTATAATTATGAAATGATGATAATGCAAACTTACCTTCAGCGATTCTATGTCGAGAGTGGCCGACTGCTCCATGTCACACTCTCAGCTGTTACATATTTACACCAAGTTCAAACAAGCGCAATAACGTCGCCCCTCATTATTTTCCAAAAAAAACAAAAAAACGCATAGATCCAGAGTAGTGAGGATTATTTCATCTAGATTGTTGAGAATATTGGTGGTCATTTTCAGTCCTCTGATGAGTGATGCTGAGAGATGCCAGAGTGTGTGTGAGATCAGGTGCTTCACTCCGCTCCTTCACTTCACATCCAGGGAGTCGCTCCAAAACTCACCGCTGTCAATAAGATATGGTGACGCAATGTGCTTCCTGTAATGGTTTTAAAATAAAAGTCGCAGGCTGCGGCTTTTATTATTGTGTTATTGTGTACAATTTTATTCATTGTGTCTAGATCCAATTGTTGTATTTCTTATTTGAAATCGTTTTTTTATTTGTCTTAATTTAGCCTTGAGTAGTTGTTTAGTTTGATTAGTACAGAAGTGCAGCCTCAATTTTATTCTGAAAACAAAGGATACGCAATTTCTTGTTTGATCATAATGGTTTATTGCTGGCTTGGTAGACTTAAATCCCACTTCAAAGATGATGGAATAAAAATAATGTTTAGATTAAATCCTTTGACACAACTGAACTGTGAAATGAATCTCCATCCTACAGAGTAATATAGCTTTTTTCTGTATAGGTTGGTAGTAGTTAAGAGCACTTGTACACAGAAGTAATATGCCTATAAATGAAATAAACAGGTTTAAAATAATAAAAGAAGTGGGTGAGTTTAATTGTAATTTGTTAATATTCATCGTTTTTACCAAGGCAGGGTGAAACAGGTTGTGGATATACTGTTGATCCAGTAGAGGGCAGCAGAGTATCAGGCTGAGGTTTCCAGACATTGGCAATCAATCCTGAGCTCCAACGCTGAACCAGGAGTAATAATCGATTGTGTATTTATCGCTTCTCCATCGCAGGGATGTCAGACGCTAACAAGCAAATAATGGCCCAGAAAAGGTACAAGATCACATCTCATCAGCTTCATCGCTCATATTAACCGACTACCTTCTGCAGGATGTTAATCTGTCCGGTATGCTGCTTCCATTGGTCTGGGTGATTTGTATATTTCTATTTTATATATCTTTTTCTGGCAGTGCTAAAATTGCAGCTGGGGCTGTTGTTTGTGTTGAAAGCGAAATCAGAGGAGATGTGACCATCGGTGAGAATCAAATATAATTTTATAATTATTGTTTTTTTTTGGCTGCATCAGATCTATATTTCTTTTTATATTTCCCCAGGTGCCAGAACAGTCGTTCACCCAAAAGCAAGGATCATAGCGGAGGCAGGGCCCATTGTCATTGGAGAGGGGAATCTTATAGAGGAGCAGACACTTATTATTAACAGGTAAGAAATGTGTGTGCGCGTGTCTGTGTCTATAATTTTAGTCTGAGATCATTTGATCTCATCACATGTGTTGTGTTTGCAGTTATCCAGAGAACATAATGCCAGACACAGAGGGAGTTGAGCCAAAGACGATGATTATTGGGACCAACAATGTCTTCGAAGTTGGATGCGGTATCCTTTGTACTTAAAAACAAGCTTTTTTATAGATTGACACTGATATATCATCTAACATCTTTATGTCTACATTTATAAATACAAAAATAACACAGTTCGTCCGCCAGATAGCACTAAGATTACGTTTCTAAATGTCCCAGTGAGAAATACTGGGTGAGACTTGGGTAATCTAATGGAAATCTGTTGTGAATCCGTCTCTAGTCAACTGTGAATATTTATTATTTAATAGATTTAATTCCTTAATAATTCTGCCGCAGTTTCTCAAGCTCTGAAAATTGGAGACAATAATGTTATTGAGTCCAAGGGTAAGTGCTGTAATACTTACCTGTATTATTCTAGTCATGTTCTTCATGATTATGTTTAATCCTCTATAATTACCTATGAAAAAACATGTATTGGTATCATAAGCAGCCATAAATCTCATTATCAGAAAAAAAATCTAAAAATAAAATATGACACTTCTGTATACTGATTCAAAGTACAGTGGTCTAACTGAATAAGACTACATCATGACATTGTGTGTATATCTTAATGTTGCCCACCATTTTCTCCATATTCCTGGAGCTTCTGTAGGTTCACATTGTGTATGATTCTCTTCTCTCATATGAAATCCAGCTGATCTGGGGAGGAATGTGATTCTGACCAGTGGCTGCATCATCGGCGCATGCTGCCAGGTCAACACGTGCGAGGCAGTGCCAGAGAACACGGTTGTGTACGGTTCAAACTGCATCAGGCGCGTGCAGAGTGAAAGGCCACAGGTCAGTTCTCCAACGGTGCTCGTTTGTGCCCCTCAACTCTACTCAGCTCTTGGATTTGTGCAACTGGGGGTTTTATTTATTTATTTTTTTTGCAGCCTCAGACTCTGCAGCTCGACTTCCTCATGAAGATTCTGCCCAACTACCACCACCTGAAGAAGACGGTAAAGGGAGGCGGCACGCCCGTCCGAAGCTAACATGGAGGAACCAAACCTCCTAAAACACAACCCTTTTACACACACCAACACCACAATTTGCACTTTCCTTACACTATAGTGTTGATCCCTAATGTCTAATAGATTACCTCTAGCATTACATATCATCGTCACTCACACACTCACGTTTTTCCTCAGTATAAAAAAACATCTTGTGACTACTGGTTTTGTACTTTTGCTCTCAGATATCAATATTGTGACTATTTATTATACATTTTGGACCTAAAATTATTCATTTTCACATAGGTTTATCAATTATATCAATCTATATTGATATCTATACCAGTAAAGATACGTAGATGTTGCAATAAAGATTCTAATATTGCATTTTCAGGTTTTGGATTGTTGGTTTTACACTTTCTATACTTTTTGTCCACAGGGAGGGGCTATTGAGCAAGTTTGAACACCCTCTGCTCTGAAGGCTTTGTTCCATCAAGTCCCACCAAATTCTATTCATTAGTAATAATGTATCAAAAAATATGAGTTTTGTTCTGTTAAAAATAATCATCAAATCGAATTTTAGGGGTGAAAATAGATCCTACAAATAACATTCATACAACTTGATTCTATTTCAAAGGGCTCTTGCTGAGAAGAAGTGATTCCTAGAAAGATATCCATGGGCGTGGTAGGCTTTATCATGGATTCTGTGGGTTGCCAGTCCTGCACCGTCCCACCAGGGGTTGCCAAATTGGTGCCGGGGCACATTGGGAATTTCACACAGTGCATGGTTCATTCGCTATTGGCCTGGGTGTGGTTGCAACCTGCATTTCTTCTGCAGCATGGGTCTCTATAGTGCCTTCCTCCTCGTGTCTGAGCCCCTTGGGTGGCACTCCCATCTGTGCCACAGACGCCTGGATTTGGGTGTGGGTGCTTGTGCGTGTCTGTGTGTGCCTGTGTGTGTGTGTGTGTGTGTGTGTGTGTGTGTGGTGGACAGTCGGTAGCGCCTCACAACACAGAGCACCTGACATAGAGGAGTTCAGATGTCACATTTCACGGCTGTTTCCGTTGAAATACCTACCAGTTGTTTAACAAGCTCAAGGCCGCTGCTCCTGCTCTTCAGACTTGAGAGTTGGTGTTTGATGAGGAGGACGCTGCATAGTACAGCAGCTCTCTGTAGGAGGCTCACAGCTGGTGTCACACACTGCCAATACTCATTTGAACATGTCATGGTGGAGTCCCACGAGGAGTCTGCATCGACCAGGGGCTAATTATTTCAGCAACAGAGTGCAGCCGGGGCCACTTCTAGGCTCCTCTCTGTTCTCACTTCTCCTGGGTTTTTTTTCCCACTAACATCATTTTTTATTTTGGGGGGTGTTGCCGAAGCGTCAGTTTACTTTAACTTGACAGGGAAAACAGATGCTGGGCGCAGTTGCACGAATGTGCAGAATGACAAGGACCTCATGGGGCCAAATGTGGCCTTTTAATGTGCAGAGGGGTTTTAACCGAGGCAAAATGGCTATGATGATAGCAACTGATGGCAGGGATTTGAGAGGAAGTTCAAATGGTGATCTATATTTGGAAACGGTTATTTATACCTCTCCCTTAGTGTACTGTTGGGAAACTGAATTATGAAGCTTCCACTCATTTGTTAAAGCAGGGCTTTTGTACGTCGCAGCATTGTTTGCTTTTCTTTTAACGGGATTATCTCAAGTTAATGTTTGGCCTCCGATACAATAATGTCTTATCATGAACAAAGAGATAAGCATGAGATTTCAGCAGTAGATACTGAGGCAACCGCGGTAGCAATGTGGGTGGAACACGCGTTTCTCCTCAGCCATTTGGAAACACTGAACTATGACATTTTGCGATGAGAGGAAAAAAAAAGGAAAAGAATGCAACTTCTCAGCAGTCCAGTTGTTGTTGTAGTCCACGGCAGTCAGTCGTGTTCAAACAGGCCACCAGTTGGTTTGGGAGGATAAAGGCTTTCTGACAGCTGACCTTTGCAGCCAGGTCCACTCCACCTTTGAAAAGTCAAATGTGACCTATAGGCTGCAGTGATTTCCATTGCAATCCCACAGAAATAATTAATCATCATGTTAACGGCATGGCTGTGTGGATATCAGCATAGGATGGCTGGTTTTTCATACCGCCGTGGTCGAGACGGAAGTAATTCAGCAGGTCTGTGGAGGTTCTCAGTCATCCAGGTCATGGTAATATCAAGTGCGATTCAAGTAGGCAACTGGACTGGTTGAAAATTTCTTGAAGACGTTTCACCTCTCATCCGAGAGGCTTCTTCAGTTCTAACTAGCTGCTGGAAAAGTTCAGGTATTTATCCTCTGCAAACTTAATAGCTAATCAGAGGATGAGTACCTAATTAAGTTGCTGTTCCTTAAGTTGCTTTTCCTAAGTTCCTAATTAAGCTGCTGAATTAAGTAATTCAGCAGCTGTCAAATGCATTGACGTGAAAATTAGGGGATAAATCTGAATTATCTCCGATGTTTTCATCTTTTACTATTATAGTTCTCAAATTCTCAAAAAAACTCATAGGACGATCCATATGGCAAAGGCCCTTCAGATTTTTTTTTCATTTGTGTACTTCAGGGCAAACTGCAAGCAGCATATATGTTTTTTTCCCGATTGAACTCATTGTTCAATAAAGATTAAAATCAATGGGAAAGACGAATACCTCCAGAGCTGGGTTTTAGTTTAACTTTTTTATTGGTTACATTTCACAACCAAAGAGAACATATAACTTAACGTAAACCACTTTGATTCGCTTTAGGACATTTTAGACCCCACTCCAAAGCATTCAAAGGGAACATTATTGTCCATTATGCAGACCTGTGTCAACAGTTGGGAATTGAAGCCTAGTAGACACACTTAACGGGGCCTCTGTCCTCCGCTAGCTGAACCGTGGAAGCCTATAGGACAGTTTAATGTGACAGACTTGTCTCCGTCTTGTGTTTCTGTACCTGGACAGAACTGCATTCTTTCGACGTATGAAAGAAAAAGGAAAGGACCAGTCACCTTTGTTTTCTTGAACTAGAAATGTTGGCTGAACGGATATGGACAATTAAAAGCAACAACAAAAAAGTACCTGCATTACATTTAATGTGATTTCTCTGTCACACAGGGGCTGCGTGGGAAAAAAAAGGGCTTTTGTTGCGAACAAGCCACTGTAACAGGATTGAGCCAACTCAAACAGAGCACCCAGCCTCTCATGGCCAATTAGGGCAGGTCAATCTGACCACAAATTGCTCATTAGTGATCTTAGAGGAAGATCAAAGTACACGGAGCACGAGGGGAGGAACGGTGCGTATCAGCAAGTCAAAGGAATGGAATGGGCTGGCTCCGGGCCCGATGAGAGCCACTTAGCCCACATCACTCGGAGGGCTGAAGTGGGTGGCTCTGCCAAACGCAGAGCCGCTGTCAGGCCCGCTGGTTTTCACAGGTGACCTCTGAATGCATTGGCAACACTGTTCTCCCCGAGTCATTCGATCAGGAATTTGAGTCGCCGCGAGGAGATTCGCTTTGCTCCCGAATCGCAGGAAAGAAAGTAAAGCCCAGAAAAGAGGTGAAGAAATGAATCTGTCCAAACAGCTCACTGTCAGAACCGCAGGGGTCCTCTCCCTGGGGATCCAGCACCAGTCAGGACATCGGCATTGTGTCATGATAGATTCATGTTTCGGCGCTCATATCAAGCTGGCTTTTTTCGCTATGAGTCAGTGATCCACAAACATGATACCAGATAACCCGATTTGTGTCTCAATCTTTGGCCCAGCCTGTGCTTAAGCAGAGGGTCTTTGCAAGGCTGTTTAAGTGATTGTTATCTGGAAAAAAGGAAATATATCTGGCACTCAGAGCCATAGTTTTGGGAAAGTGCTTATTTGCTTCTTTTTTGTTGTCCTTGCAAAGAGTCAGATGAGGCTCACAACCTCTCATGTCTGTACTGCCACATGCTTACTAGATGTCTTCTCTTGGCAGATTTTCTAGAAGATTGGGGAAAACGATTTCCTGGCTGAGTCCAGAGGTAAACATTTAGCTTTCTACTTTCTTCCATTTTTTTAATCTGTGCAAAAACAAATGGTATGAGAAGATTCAATGAAATGGCAAGAGGCAGATGATGTGGGTCTCTTAACATGGTCAAATGTGGGGTCATCTTACTGTATATATGACTTGATAAAGCAAAACAAGGCCTGTACATCTTTATCTTAAAAATACCAAACTAATCTGCTGGCTACAGCTTAGTGGGGTGTGAACCATCTCAACTCAGTCTGTGTGAAGTCCAAAAATGAAATGCACACCATCGCTACTATGTAAAAATGAAAATGCATGTCTACTGCATCCACTTAACAAAGCTGATTCGACCAGTGTAGTGAATATGCCTGCATTCATTTTAAAACTCGCAGTCCCCGAGGTAACATAGAGATATCTTGATGTGAGGCTGGACCATGTCAAAGCTTGCTGACATGTTACCCAGGACACCGTGACCAGACTCCAGTCTCCTCTCCGCTCTGCTTCTCCCCCACGGTGTGTGTGTGTGTGTGTGTGTGTGTGTGTGTGGGGGGGGGGGGGGGGGGGGGGGGGGGGGGGGGGGGGGGGGGGGGTAACACACTCCTTCTCCAAGCATCAGACCACACAGCTCAGCCCTGAGACCTGTCAAACACAGCTGGGACATCTCGCCCCTCCTCCCTCTCTCTCTTTTCTCTCTATCCCCCCTTCCACTCTTCTCCTCCTCCTTCCTTCCCCCCCGTCCTTCACCGACTCCCCAGACTCCTGCACGATGCTTTGATACAGTGGGTGTCGAGCAGCGAGGGGAACATTTCCATTTTTATCTGCTTCGAAAGACTCGCAAGACCCTCCTCCCTCCCGAACTGCTTCTCATCAGCATAAAAGACTTCACGACTGCCATGTGCCTTCCTCGTCGTGAATGCTTCACATGCACTGTCATTGATATAGACAAGATCGGAAAGTGGGAGAGAGCACAAAATCTCCAAGACTCCACTGTTGTTTTTTTCCCCTTTCTGTTGTGTGTTTGCTTTTCGGTGGTGCAAGTTCAGCAAATAAAAAAAGATAGCCACACTCGCTCTGGTTTCTGCGCGGCCTGTCACAGGATGCGAGAGGCTGTCCCTTGCAATGAATATCAGGCAACATACAGTCAAAGTCCCCCCACTGCCAAGCTACTGTCAGCTCCTGAACTTCACAAAGCAAAATACAAAGTGAAGCAGTTGCTCAAAATAAATGTTTTCGAAAGGGGGGGGCTGCTGTCTTTGTCACCTGATCGCTGCTTTTAAGGCTGTTTTGCTTCCTGCTCCGTAGACAATAATAGGAGCGTCAGTAAAGTTTTTTTTTAAGTGTTTGCTCATCTCCACTGTTATTGAGACATCACTTCCATGGCTCCAGGGGCCGCCCCCCTCCCTCCCTCCTACTTGAAGGTCATAAATCAAATGGTCTTAGATGAGCTCACGGTGGATCATTGCAACTTGTAATCATATTCCAGTCTTGAGCAATTTGTGCAGGTGTTGTCTCCAATAGGTCTTTACATGCACAGCATGGAACACATATTCCATGTTTGTGATGTCGGAGGGCAAAACTACCTCAGGGCCTTGGATTTGCCAACTAGACGAACATCCTTTCATTCTTTCAGCGTCTGTTTCCCGCTTGATTCCTGTCTTGTGCCGTTGCACTTCCTGTCCTCGTGTCCCTCGACCGTCTTCACGCGTCCTCCACCCACTCAACTGATGTTTACTGCCAGCGCAACCTGTTCATGTACTGTCCTGTGTTCCCTTTGTTCTCTGCCAGACTGTCTTTTGTGTCTCATAGTGTGCGCATTGTGTCCCAGCCATTTCCTTGTGTCTGCACTCACAGTGTGTCATTGTGCTCGGTTACTTGGATTTTTGCATATATCAGCTCGTGTGTGCGTGACCCTGGACCTTTCTGGTTTGAATGTTACACCTGAGTGTAGATTCCTTCCAGAGTTGTTGCGTAAGAGCCATGTGAAATGTATTATACAGCTAGGTTGATTATTGGCTTTGACCCCGGGGCTTTGCATCTTTACAGATGATGCATTATGCTGAGTGCTACATTTTAAAGGTGTTGTGACAGAGAAAGAAAAAGAGAATACCACTGAGTGTGCATGCTTTGTTGGATAACATCTTGTGACAGATTTATGCTGAACACTGGTGGTATGTAATAATTGGTTCAAGGTTAAACACATCAACTTATAGAAAACTAAAAGACTCCAGTTGCACACACACAGGCAAACAGTTGTTATAAGTCATGAACAGTTGAAAAACAACCCTTTCCAGACAACCTTCTAAAACTGCTGTAAAAAATGTTTATTTTGTATGAGATGACAAGGCCTTCACCAGAATGTGTCGCATGTCCTGAATAACCTAATCAGAGCACAAGTAACACTGTTCTGTCATTTGACTCATTTATCAGCCACATCAAACCAGGTTCAGATGAATGCAATTTAAACTTAATTTAGATATTAGATTATGAAAGGCAGTATCATATACATGAGCGAAGAGACCTCTTGATATGGAGTGTTAGAAATTGTTTTGGTCCAATCACAGTTACACTCATCTGAGGGGTTCTTCACTTTAATTTATTATGATTCATTTTTTTGGGCGAATTGCATGTGTTGCGTATCCAGTATCGTTACACTCGACTAAATATTTACTAAGAATGATATCTTATTATTATTATTATTATTATTATATTTTTTTCAGCCCATGAGGTGACGGTCCAGTGTCTTTCCTTCATCAGTGGATGAGACGCAGCAGGCGGTGCATCCCACCCACTCCTCCACGCCTCCCTCCCCGCCCTCCCGCACCCGGAGACAGGGGGTGGGGGGAGAGGAGAAGTTCGCCTGCGGCGCGGTCCTCCCCACATTTACTCCGTCTCATCCGGGGACAAGCTTTTCCAGGGAATGCAGGGGAAATATCCGTTTGCTAAACTCTACTTTTTCATCACATCTTTAAACATTTAAGTGAGCCAGAAGAATTATTACCGAACTCATCATTGAGGAGGTAAGAGGGAAGCCCGGGTCAGAAGGACAGCGGCCGCCTGTCGGTGAGAGGGTTGTCCCGCTAGAAAGAACCAGTCCAGGTCCCCGGAGCAGAGCGGAACCAGAAGCAGGAAAGACGAGCGTCCCGGAAAGAAAGTGACACACACCGCCACTCACGATGAACAACAACGGCAACAAAAGCGAGAAGGACAACGAGCAGAGTGAATTCAGCAGCCACGAAGAGGAGGTATGTACCCGTACCTGCTCACATGGCTCACATCCCCACGCACAAGCCCCTATCCTCCACTGTAATCAGCACACAGCTGTGTGCCTTCGTGGTGTGTCTGCTCCGCGTCACCTCGTGTCCACCTCGTGAAAGTTGCAGCGGTCCGTGTCGCATTATGTCCCTTATGTGTGTTTGACATTTGCTTTCTCCAAATGATTTGAATTGTGATTTTTCTTCTGACTTCATTTTCTTCCTCTGGTATCCGACCTAGCCAGCCCTGCACCACGAGAGCCAGCGAGAAGGAGCGGAGAAGGGAGTTGTGAGCCAGGGCAAATTAGTTTTCACTGAAGCTGAGGGAGCAATTCAAGTTCAAACAACTGCTGCTGCAACACATTGGCAATAAGCCTTTCAAACCCAGGCGCACGACTGCATTTCAGAGCAGGAGAAGCCTCGCCACGATTTTAACTTCATTACGTCCACGAGCACTTATTGTTTGTCCAAAAAAGAAAAAGAGAGGTAATCCATTTAGTTTGTGCTAAAAGTTCCTCTGAACACGCTGGGTGGAAGCCCAGTTCCTTCCTCTTCTGTAAACATTGCAAAGTGTTGTTGTTGTTATCATTATTTTGTTGCCCTTATTTGTAAATAAGTTAGTTGTTTGTTTCGGCTGCGGGATGTTTTGGGTCCAAACGAAAAACATTTTCTTTCAGGGAGGCCGAGGGATGTAAGAAAAAAGGTGCCTGAGATGCTGTCAGCTATTTCTCTTGGAGCGCTTTGACCAAGGCTCAGTGTATTGTTCATGACTTTAACTGTAACTGAATAGCCAAACATACCCGGCCTGATTTAATTCCATATTTGGGCTATTGCTGAGGTTACTATGGACGCAGTCGGTGTAACATCCCCGAGATGAAGTACACACGCTGAAGCCTAATGGAGAGCATCAGTAGAAATGTTCAATCACCTTTTGACCTTGTGTACTTGCGGTACTGCAGTAGTTGTGTATCAGAGCCGGTTTGTGACTCGGTGATTCATTTCATAACTGAATGATAGGTGTATGACTTTTAATTTATTAAAGGATGCCTAGTTTTCTGGAGAGTAATTAATCGACCAATTGCCTCAGCACCACAGGGCTATACGTATTTTCTTTGGCTAGATGATAAATACTTAATTTCCATTTAGGATCTTTTGTGTGTGAGAAACTGTGACTATAACACGTCAGAAATTACACAAGTGAAAATTGACAATTAACTTAAAAATGAAACGCGCATTAGTCCACAAAAGAAGAATAATTGTGAGTTCATTTGTCTGTTTGATAAATGAATTCCTAAACTAAGTTTAAAATTCAGTGACTTACACAAGCAGCAGGACTAGGCGAGACTCTTGGTTACCGTGTAAAAGACAAAGAGACGGAGAGAGTAATGACCAGAAAAATCTAATGGTGGTGGAAATGTTTGGAAGCCGTCCAGACTGGCAGGGAGCTAAATTTACTCAGGTGAAGCACATGAGGTGCGACAGCGCAGTTTTATCTTTGGCGTAATGGCTTGGTGTTGTATGCAGGGGTACCGGTCGGGTTGGGGGTAGACTAACATGCACACACATTCACACTCGCATACACAGTTGATGGGTGCAATCACACACAGTTCTGCAGACAGGTGTGGATATTCACACACACACAAACCCACACACACACACGCACAGGAGACTCATTTCTGAGGTAGTGAAGTATTATTCTTCAAATGTATTAACATACCAGCTGCTTTACTGGCAATCATTTTTTCAACTCCTGTTTTAAAGATGGTCCCTTCCCAACTCCTGTGCAGCAGCATTCACATAGTTTTTATTTAACAGCTTTTTGCTCAACAACACTAAAGTAACCATAAATTATGGCCTTATGAGAGCCAAAGTTTAACAGCCTCGCTGTTGTGACTCTCACATGCTGAACAACAGCAGCGTTGCCCCCCCCCCTGCACAGTGTAGTATGCGACTCAGTGGATCACTGATTCGCACCAGTAAAGCGCCGTGGCGAGCTCGGCTCCTCATGCCTGCTTCACTGCTCAACCTCACATGCACATCATCGGCGTAAACCCAAGCTCGGCGATGCTTAATGTTTATCTTCTGCGGACCAGTGCTCACCAAACATGGTCTTGTTGCAGGCGAGGTATGCAGGTTTCGGACCCAGGCAGCATCTAATCTCCTGAGGTGGTTTGATAAGCTTTATTATCGGGTGTTCTGGATGCTTTCACGTACTGTGGCACTCAGCGGCCACTGAAGCAGGCGAGGTGACATGCAGCGGCTGACACGGTGAATGCCACAGATACGTTGTGACCAGCTGTGGATTCCAGACCTTGTATGGAGATGAAAGATGTGGAGAGTAGATCTGATTTTTTTTTTTTTCCAAAAGGGAGGGGTCAGCTGAGGAAGTGGATGTGTGTACTGTTGACTGAGGAGACAGTGATGTGGTAAGGTACCACTGTAAAGCCTGAGGAGGGGTGACAAATTCCAGCCGTGTTTGTGTTATCAGGAAGGTAACACAATATGACAGAGTGCATGCAGTGAGCGAACAAACCCAGTTCGACAAAATCATCAATGCTTTATTTGTTTTAGTTCGAAAAGGATTAGTTGATAAATTGATTAGCTAGGGAGTCCTTGAATATATATTTTTTTAACTGAAAGCCTTTGGTTTATGAATAAGAAAACAAACCATGTGAATACATCGCCTCAGGCATATTTTACAAACCAAATGATGAATCGGGAGCAGATTCATCATGAGCCTCAACGCAAATTTGATTTAATTAATCAAGTTTGATTTTGATTAATCGCTTAAGCCAATTATCATACAAAGACTGCTTGAAATTGGCATGAAATAAATAATACTCCTTTATTCTGTCGTTGCCAGGTGGTGGGCAGTAAAGAGAAAAGGTAGTGATGGTGGAGGAGGAAACAATGGAGATGTGCAGCACAGGTTCATGGCAAACCAAGTCACCCGACTGAGCCTGAACTTTGACCTCTTAGCTGTCAATTTCCTTCAAGCCAACTCGTGTTTATTTAAGACTTAACGTGACCAGCTGTCCCAACGCTGCAGGTCCACTCTCAAACCGCTCCCGATTTTTAACAAAGGAGTGAACGCCGAGTATCTCTGTGTTTATTGCTTCCCCGGTGACTATCGCTTTCCTGAAACCCTTTGTTCACGGTGATACTGTTCCTCCGTGGCACCGCCTCGACACGGCAGCAGCCTGAACCCTGTCAGACATCTGTTGATTCTAGTTCTTGGCTCACCATAAGCACGTAAGTGGATATTTACGAGCGCCCAAAGACAAACAGAATACCACTCCAGCCGGGGTTCAGCAAATGCGGGCGTAATTCCCCGGGGTGTATTTAGACCGTGCTCGGCCTGCATCGGGGATCCACCAGGTCCTCTTCAAATAACAGGTCATGTGGCCAGTGTGACCTTTTCCATTAAGAGACGTAGGCGGGGGGGCTCCACTGCTGGAGAGGCACAGTGTGGCCACATCGGCCTGTAGCACAGTGGCGTGGGCATGTGTGTGCGTGTGTGGTCCGTCCATGTGCATGTATCTATGAAAAGGGCACGCAGATGGATTAACGCTCTGTGACATGAAACGTTAGCGGAGGGGAGCTCAGGAGGTAGAGTGGCCATGATAGGGCGAGAATGGGGAAACATGCAAAGAATCTCACAGATTGAAGAAGACGATGTACACGTTCATGTGTTATATTTGTATACAGATACAGTACAAAGTACACATTCATATAGACAATCTAAAACAAGTCCCTGTACAAAGCAGTCAAAACCCTGTCCCATCCACCCATCTAATAGGTTGGAGTTTATTTATAAAAGCGCTGGGGGAATTGTCATCTTATCTTAGCCGTTTGTCAGCTGTGCGACAAGAGGTATTTGAAAAGACAACAACGAGGCTTAACGTCAGGAGCGGCTGGCAAACGGAGCCCACTAAACTGATATGAGAAGAAGAAAAGAAAAAAAAAGAGACTGTTGGAGGAATTGTACTATAGATTTCTACCGCTGCCACATAAAAAACAGACGAGGCTCTCATGTTGTGCTGCTTGCCTTAAAAGGCCTCGGTTGTCAACTTTGAGTGGCTTTGTAATGAATGAGTAAAAGAAGCGTGAGCTTGTGCCTCGTCGGCCATCTTGTCCTGCCTTGTCGTACCGTATCGCCTCCACTCAATAATCCTAACTCACACGCTATAATTATCCAGCTTCCACTACCGGCCATCTCACCTCTGTCTCTCCTCACACCTTCCTATACACTCCTTTCATGCTCTGCACTTTTTCACTCAATAATCTTCTAATGTGTCAAATTTCGTTTTTTCTCCTGCCCCCCCAACCGACCATACTCCTCCTCCTCCACTGCTATCTTCTTTCCCCTCTGTTTCCTTCTACAGTCCTTTTGTACGTTCCACCCTTTATCTTGTTCTCCTGCCATTTCCTCCCACTTTCTCTCAGAGTTTATAATTTGCTTTTCTTTTTCTCCTCTTTCCTTCCCCTCCCTTTTTCATCCTGCTCTCTGTCTCGTGCACCCATTTTAGTCCTAGTAGACTCTGCTCTTTATCCCTTATCAGCCCATACGTTGAAAGCGTGACCCTGAGGTCTCTGAACAGGAGGAGGTTTATGGTCTTAGAAAGAGCCCTTAAGATGGAGGTGAATTTGGAGTCAATATTATTTCAAATTTGAAAGTTTAAAAGTGAAGTGAAGAGGCCTCCGCTGGTAAAGTACTCAAATCAATCATTTCTTGTATGTTTTTCCATGTAAGCTCTTTTATATAATACATTTCCAAGAAATTATGAGTCCATGCTCTTGACAGTCCATTTTACAGAAAAACTTCATTCTCTGTTTATGGCATTCAAAATGTTTTTTTTATAAAAAATGCTAAAACATAACATCTCTCCTAAAAATCAAAACATATTTAGAGCTGACTTAGTTGATTAAAAAGTAAGTAATTTTATTACAATTTCAAAATTGCAAACATTTATTGGTCCTAGTGAGTATGTATTTCTATTCCTGTCTTATATTATATATATATATATATCATACATTGACACCATGGAACATTTTTCAGTGACGCAGCTCAGCTCGGGCTGTCGGAACGGACGATTATTGTTTTTACAGTCATTAGATAACTCATTCATCAAAACAATGGCACATTTATAGCTAAACTGATGATAAAATAATATTTTTTTGTTGGCAACCGCATATCTTTAAGTGCTATCTTGAGCAAACACAAAAGAGCGACTGTACTCTCACATCCGGAAACAACTTTTTAGCTGTAGGTTTAGATTTATTTTTTCCCCCGGAGACACAAAGAATAACTGAGTACTCACTGTTGTTTTTGTCTCCACTTAAGCCCTCTGCCCACCCAACCTGAAAACCAAACAGTGTTAGATGTCCACTTGGGGAAGCAGCAACAAAACGAGGCCAGGAGAGGCTGACAGTGACTTGGCCGATTAGTTTACGTTAATGAACGCTGTGGAATGTTAAGTCCCTTCTTGGAGACTTATCAGATAAGAGCAAAGAAGAAGAGAGCAAACGGGCATGACAGACTTTGATGAACTGGGATCTGACAGCCGAAGAGTCAAACTGTTGCGTCGGCGACACTCTGCAAATGTGTCGGCCTCGTCTTCCCGTGTCGCCCAAATGGCACCTTAGGGCCTTTTATGCCGAGGTCAGAAAGAGTTGATGAGAGAGAACGCGCACATATGTGTCATTAGGTTTCACCCCCGGTCGTGGGGGAAACGCTTGTGGAGGAGGAAGAAAAGAATCGCGGAGCGGGAGGAAGGAAAAACACGGTGAAGTGGGCCCGGACTGGCTTTTTCAAGGTCATTTGTTTTAAATGTCTTTTAAAGGTTAACCTGTTGGAACATTTACAGACCTTCACTGAGTTGTACTTGTTGCTCCAGAGCACTTGTGGGAGTAAAAGAGAGAGAGAGAGGGAGGGGAAAAAAAACAAAGAAAGAAACTCGTGACGTTTGGAGTGTGCTCAACCTCCCAGTTAACCCCTGACCTGCACAATAACCGGGGCCTAACCCCGTGACCTCTGACCCTAAGTGTGAAACTTGACCCGTTGAACCCTGGTTATATGCAGACAAACAGAGTCATCCATTTATGGATGTTTGACACCTCTCAGGCCTGCAGTCTCTCACTCTTCACATTCTCCGACACAGAGGATGAGGAGGGGGCTGTGAGGATGAAGGGGGGACGGGGGCCAACACAAAGCAGTGCGGGAGTATGTCAGTTAGACTGTTTTTAATAATGTGGCACTGGACTGATGCAAGATAACTCGGCTTGCCCAGAGCTCACATGGGCTTATGGGTAGACTTTGATTTTAGTTTGGTCACTAGGACTTGTGTGTGTGTGTGTGTGTGTGTGTGTGTGTGTTAGTCGAGTTGAAAGGAGCTAGTGTGGGTGTGCAAGGAGCCATTTCTTCTTTTTTTATTTCATATGCAGGTAATTGCAGCATTGTTGCATGCGCTCGCACGAAACAATAGGCCTCACTGAACCCTCTTTTTTTCTCCCAAAGCCTCAAGGTTAGAGCAGTGTGCTGCCACATTTGACTCAAAGGACATGTATCTATTAATTTGGCCGAACACACACACACACACACATACACAGAAACACACACAGGGAAGGAGAAAGAAACACAAAGTAATCGTACCACATTGCACCGAGGTCATTTCAGCCGGAGCGAACGGTCAATTAAATTCAAAGCAAATACTTCAGAAAGTCAAACGGTACAGGAGACGCCAGTCTGCATCACAAGCTGAATAGAAATTACACATGAATAAGTTGCTAGGTCGTTCATTAAATCAAGTTGCCTTGTCCTAAATGCTGACAAATTGCAGTCTACAATAAAAGAAATGGTTAATATTTAAATGCATGTTAGTTCAGGTATTGTTATAGATTTCCCTGTGATTTTAGTTCGAGGTTAATGCCATTTGAAAGTGGAAAGACTGTCGGATTTATCTTTCATTCAGGCACCCAAGTAAGTTTTTTTCTATTTCATCTGGCTCATGTAAACGGTGGTTTTATTTTATTATAACTTGGACTTTTACAAGGGGTTAATTAAAACCTATTTGGAGGTGAAGACAAAGGCCAACAGTAAACATATGACCCAGCTTGTCTATTGTAAACAGTGGAAACCACTTTCTTTTTCAACTTTGACCTACCTTGGTTGCTGTCCATGTAAAGTTGCATATTTTGGAATGATTGCTTTCAGTTCTACTTTATTAGTATGGAATGAAGTGGCTTAGATAAGATCAGATAATCCTTTATTGTCCCACAGGACTGGGGAAATTTGCAGTGACTTTGCTTTGATCGGAAAAAAGCTGGAGATATATGCAACGTATATTTCCAATTTATATTGTACAGATAAAGTGATTCTAAAGAAGTCGTAGCCCTTATTCTGAAATCACATTTACTTTGCTCAGCACAAAGCTAGGTCAACAATTCCGCTCCAAAAATAAGATGCAAGCTGCGATAAACCAGAATTATCCTGAAAGATAACACGTTAACACTGCTGAGCTGTGTTGTGCGCAGAGTCTTGTCTCCCCTCCTTCTACAAACTTAGGGCAGCACCGGCAGAACCTGCAAGGTGCAATGTTGGAGTATCAATGGGGTGATGACCTCATCCGGGGCTTTGTGGAGTCAAGGACCTCTGATTAGAGGCGCATTGATCCCCTGGGACTCGGTGCAGAAGTGGCCTTAATAGGATCTGATGTTTTTGGCCCGGGGCTCCACACTGTGCTGTGCACCGCAGAGGCGTTGCCAGGGAACTGCGCTGGTACGCCGGCGGTGAGGTGCTCAGCTGGCTCCTGGTAGGTAGGGAATGCTGTTCTTGATCGAAGCCTGCGTTCGCCTCCGTGTGCCAGCGCGCCTTAAATGGTCAATGATTCAAAAGGCCCGTTGCGGGGCCACTCAGCACTACGGTAATGCAGGTATGTGACTCACGAGGAACCAATATAACCATGCTTTTAAAACCCAATAAAACGGGCAAAGGTTTTTGAGCTTTGCTTTTTTATAAATCTGCAAACTACGCTCGACCTGTGGCCCTGACCTCCGTGTTACTTCGCTGCACGGTGAAATCCTGCTGTATCGCGTTACATGGTGGCAGCGCACTTCTAACCCTTTCTTTGGAGCTCGTCTCAAAGCTGCATAAATTCAGACTGTGATCAAAAGCAGATGTCTGCAGGAGGGAGCTGTTGACACAATCGCCGGTGAATCATCCCGTATCCAGCGTGTGCAATCGGCTCCGCCGCGGACACACGGCGAAACGATCACATATCACAACAGCTGACGTCAGGAAGTCTCAGGAATTAGGTCCGACGCGGCCGAGAATGTGGCATTGTTCAAGACTGCGCAGAGGACTCGCTGTTGTGTGCGTTTTTAACCCAACGCGTGCAACGTAGCCCGTTCTCGAGTGTCTGTTGAGCTCATGACTGAAGATAAGAGCTTGGCAACGAGGGGAGGGATGGATGACTAAGATTTTCTTAGCATGTGCGCCAGCTAAAGGATTAGGTTGTGCTGGAGAAATGTTGAGCAGAACGTTTCTGTGTTTATTATATAAAAGTGCATTCATGCTCTTATCATTATGTATCATTTTCAAATAAGGAAAGGTCAGCATGTAACAACACAACATTTCTGTGTATTTGCTTTATTGTGACTCAGATGTTTGACATATGCTGAAACTTTGGGGTGAGATAAAACCTGTCCTCTTCAAGCACCTTTTTTTTTGTTTTTTTCATTCTCAGCATCACTTTCAACACATTTTAATGCACTTTAACCAGCACACTATTAGTGTCATCAGCTCAACAGCTGTCAGTGACTGGCCCCTCGCTCGTGTCTTGATTGATACCGTCCTGCTGTGACTCTTTGTTCCCATGTAACTCCTCAGTGGAGTTTAATCAGATCTGCCAGAGAAAGAGTCCGGACGATGGCCCCCGCAGGGTGCAGCTCGGTTCAGATAAAACGAGATAAGATAAGAGGTGAAGGTGAGAAAGTCGGCGAGGTGAGATTTTTTTTTCTTTTGGGGGGCTTGACGCTCTGTTTAGGCACTCATCAGCCTTCGCTCGCCATGTTGCTAAGCTCCTTTGTTTGTGTGGTGCTCTGCCTTTGGCATCAGCGGTGCGTCTCGGGTTACATGTGGGAATGAGGTGTAGTGTTAGTTCAGCAGTTCCTTTGTCCCCTGAGTTGTGAACCCACTATCTAATGAATCAGGGCGCTTCGAAAATCTACTGTAAGTAGACTGCACACGTTTAGTTTTGTTCTAAATTCAGCCTTAAATCCACTCCGATTATTGAATAAGTAATAACAATAATCATCACCCAAAGCAGTATTGATGTTGGCGTGCAGGGTGGAGTGGTTGGACCTGGGTTTGAGGCGCACAGTCTTTTGTTTGATTTTGATTTCTCCTGTGAATTAAAGCAATTATTTTCACTTCCTCTGCAACTTTAATTGGGTGAGGATTCCAGGAAGGAAGTGTGATAAGTGGCTGTATAGATAATACAGTTTGTTTTAACGTACCCGTTACTTAATATCTTAGTATTACTATATTGTTTTGTAAAGTAAAGTTGCATGCAAATTAGGGCCGTGTGTTAATGGGAGACACATGGTGTTGTCTACGGTTGGAAATACCTGTGTTAACAACTCCTTCCTGGATTAGCCCTTTATTAAGCACAGGCATGTTCAATTACACGTAACAAATAGAATCTTCCTGTTTCTTGGCCTCAAAAATGTAACCAGACCTGCACTCATGAGCTGTGACGGGACCTCACTGTGAGTATGCCCTATGTTGGCATCAGTGTTAACGTGTGTGTGTGTGTGAGTGTGCATATGTTTGCCAGCAATTTTGCCAGTTTTTATCAATGTGCAATTAAGGAACTGAGCTGAATACAAGAAATAACAGTGCTGCACAGGCCGCAAGAAAACACCAGCCAAGTGCAATTATCCAGGCATTGCAATTTTAATGATTATTGCAATACAACTTTGACTTAAGTATTTAAACGGACTTTTTATAATACTCGTGTGGTGATTGATGCATTTTGTTCAATGACAATAAATACGTTGATTCTGTTACATTCTATTCTATTAAGAAGGGAAACTGTGTACGTTGTTTGAGGTGAAATCACAGAGGTGTCAGATGTGGCAGTTGGCACAATGAGCTTCTTAAAGAAAGGGGAACAGAAATTTGGGAATCACCTTGATTGATTTTGTTGCTGAGCCTCAGACGAGAGGATCGATACCACTCTCGTATAGTGCATTAAAGATGGAGCCAGGTTGGTTTGAAGATGGAGCCAGGTTGGTTTGGTTTGCGTCAAATCAAAGTGCACATGCACACGTAGAATTAGCTCCCTGAAACAGTGCATTGTGTTTTGCAGTGTTTCACACTGTTCCTTGTGTTGTTGCACAGATGAAATGAACAAGCTAGAATGCATTGATTCGTGAGCTTTATCGGTGTTGATATGTGGATTATCCTCACACAGAGAACCAGCCTAGTTGGTTCCAGTCTGTATTATGAATGGCTGTTGGATTCTAATATGACAGGGGTCTTTTCCCCTTGTACTAGGCTCTAAAGCGAATTATAATTATTATTATATTGGCACACAGTTGATTTCTAGTGTGTTCTCATGCACATTGTCCGAATATTTACCAAAGAAATGTTTCAAGTGTTCTGCACGTAAGAGGAGTTTTCCACCCATGTCATGTTCCTATGTTTTCATTTTTTTCACATCTTTCAGAGTTGACGCTTTTAAACTTTCAAACTTCACCTGCAGTTCGCCTAGTGCTATCCCACTACATACATTTTTAACTCTCTGTGATCTCATAACATAACAAACGGCTCTTTACCCAAAAGCACATTTGGACTTTCTGCTTCCTCCTGTGGTTTCCTCACTCAGCACGTACCACATTGACTAAATCTTCCTTTAGTTTTTTGGTAGTGAAGCCTTTGTAATTCCCCAGTAATGCCAGCTCGAGTTGCAAGTTGAGTTCAAGAGTTCAAATGTAAGACAGAGGGTAGAGCTGTGAGGGAGGACGGCCATAAAACACAGCAAGCTGTAGATTACACAGGAGAACCCCAAAACACTTGCTGTTAGTAAAGGTGGGGTGTGTGTTTGCGAAAGTGAGGTACATCCCTATCACTACCTGATAAGTCTTATCTTTTACTGTCAAGCCTACCTGGGGAATTTTTTAACTCCTGTTCAGGGTCCCTTTCCCTCATAACCTCATATTTTATTGTCAGGTATGCGAGGTGCCTATTTATAACTTGTGGCAGTTAATGAAAAGTAAATGATCTATTTCTTGTCCTCCACAGGTCCGAACGCTATTTGTCAGTGGACTACCGCTGGATATTAAGCCGCGGGAGCTCTACCTCCTGTTCAGACCATTTAAGGTATGTTTGTATGTTTTAAATGGATGGACCGGTGCTATTCTTAGCCACTTTCTTTCCAGAGTCAATGGGACCTCCATTAAAGGTGATGAAATAAACGGCAATGGAATCTCTCCCGCGAGGTTCAAGTGTCTGTTTTCCTGAAGCCCTGGTTCAATCACATCTTGATCCATGGGAAGTTTATGTGTGTGTGTTTGTGTGTGTGTTTTGTGTGTGTGTGTCATGGAAAAAGGGCTCGCTGCCTGTGAGTGGAAAACAAAGCTATTTGCTTCAATCTCAGCCTCTTCACTTTGTGGCAACACAACCAGTCCCAGAGTTAAATTCAGGTGAAAGTCTGTATATAATGCAACCTCTTTCGGGGTTGGGTAAATAATAGAGTAATGTACTTTAATGGGGCAGCAGCACAGTTAAAGCAAATAATTGGACAATTGCTATGCATTTAATCCCACTCCTAGATAATTCTCACGGTATGCAGCCCTGACTTTATATCATGTAGTGTAGAAAGCAGTAAGTCTCAATTAATCAGGTAGGACATAACAATCCAGTACATATGGCCTCCATATGGGCTCCTTGATTCATGTAACAGCCTAGCCATTTTTTTTATGCATGTGTTCACAATGAGTATTTTGACTTGAAATGATCTTTTGTGGTATTTTGCTCCCTGTATTCCCTAAGTACGAATGAATGAATGAAATGACAGTATTTTTTTCCCCAACTTTAACGTGGTTTCTCTTTGTTTCAGGGCTATGAAGGCTCCTTGATAAAACTGACCTCCAAACAGGTATGCTGTGTATGTATACATTAGCCAGTCTCCCATCATCATCATCATCATCATGCACTTACTCTACCTCATCAACACTTTGAATCTCTCTGTCTCTCCTTTGTCCTGTCTTTTCCCTCTCCTGGGTGTTATCGGCTTGTTGACTATGATGGATTGGATTAGCACGCTTTCAATAAAAAAAATGTAAAACTTATTTGGAGGAGAGAAAGGGAAAGTGTTGCACCAACTTGCCTTTGGCAATCGGGTAGCAGGCTTGTAGTCACCGACAGCCGACTCCAGCGGGATGTGAGATGCGAGAGAATTTTTTGAGGTGTCAAAGCCAGCGTTTTGACAAAAGCAAGACTGACGGTTGAGTCTTGCCTTCGGGGGGTGCGGGACTGAAAATGTGCTCAGCTGGCAGGTGTCCACATCCAGAGTTGAGCAATTTAGCTGCATGTCATTGTACTTATTACCACATTACACCGTTTCCCATAAAGACAAGACACGCTCATTAGTAGGGTTTAGGACGATTTAGAGCGAGTGTGCTGAGTGTAATACCTCTAAAATAAGAACAAAGGCAAGCTTTTTATTCTGCTGGTACTAATTTGCAGTTGGCAACCATTTATCTTTTTTTTTTTTTTTTTTAAATACTTTCTATTTTTTAATACATTTTAGGCCCGATTTATATATATAAAAAAAAAAAAAAAGTAAGGCTTATATTGCTTGTACCATTAATGCGTTGTTATTATTATTTTATGAAATTCTGATCCTCTTTTGTTGTATTGTGAATCTCTGCTTTAAAAAGCTCTGACTGCCGTGATGATGCACATTTAATACATGAAACACTTTTTCCTCACATCCAAGTCCGGCTCGTCCCTTAGTTTCATCATTACCATCTCGTGCATGGAAAATATCAGCCTTATGTTGAGTCAGGTGTCACAAAGTAGCGCACAACATTCCTCAGCCACTCTCCTCTGGACCAACAGCAGTGACAATGGCAACCCATCGATCTCCCTCGTCCCTCCATTCAGAGAACTCGCAGCCATCTCCATATATAGCAAGAGCCAGATCTCAGACCCTTTCTATTTATATTCTTGTTACACTTCCTCCATCTGACGTCTTCACTTTTTTTTGAGTGTTATTTTCTTTTTTCTCTCCTCCTCCTCCTCCTCTTCACAATACTTGTTTAAAATTCCCACAACCCTAGACTGCTTCTCCATATCACACGCAGCCGCGCAACCTCATGGGAGCGACATGTTTAGAGATTTCATTTTCCCCTCACCCCCTCCTCCCAACATCCCCATCCTCACACACATACACTGCAAAAACAAAAAGTGAATTCTTTGTTCACGTCTGCAGCATCGGTTAGAAATGAGACAACCAAGCCGACATCCTGGTCTTTTTTTTTACATTTTTCTCACCTTCACTGTTGTGGGCCCGTGCTCAAAAACTGATGCCACCAGCATACAGAGGGAGCAACAGTGATGTAGAGGCGAACAAGAATACTTTGCATTTGTTTTACATTGACAGGCCCGTTTGAGGAGGTCTGAAAGATATATGTCTCCCTCTCACCTCATTTTCTTTGTTTATTCTCAACTTTAACCTCTAAATCCAAATCCCCGCCTGCGTCCTACATTGTTTTCTTGCTTTTTCTCTCTGTGTCTTCTCCTTTTTCAGCTTTTCCCCCTCTCACTCACACATTGCCCGTATTTGGGCATTAGGGAGCTGAAGGAGGAATTCTCCTTGTACAAAGCAAGCGTCCAGCCTCTATTTCCCTTCCCCTCTTCATGGCCTTATAAACAGGGCGAGAGAGAGATAGAGAGATAGAGAGAGAGAGAGGAGGGAGTAGGGGGGAGATGAGAAATACAAAAAAAAAGAAAAAAGAACAACGTGTCTATGTCACTCAGACAGAAATGCAGACTCAGTCTTCTGCCTTTAACCATGTTTCTTCCTTTTGTTCTGTCTTCCTGTCTCCCCAGCCGGTGGGGTTTGTCAGCTTTGACAGTCGATCAGAGGCCGAGGCTGCTAAGAATGCCTTGAACGTAAGTGTCATGCCCTCTCCAGCGCCAGCTCAGCGCCCGCATATATCTTCTGTGCAAATGAATTTGATGTCCGCATATATCTACATGGGCGCTGGCGAAGACAAACATTTCATATATATTCTGTATGTTTTTCTCTTTATATGTTAAAAGCATTTTCCATTTTGCCCTGGATTCCTGCAAGGTCAGGAGGAAAATGAGTTCTTGTTGCACATATAAATAGAAGTTATTGATCTAGGGTTTTAATTTTAATCTCGCTTATTACAGAATGGAGCTCGGTAGAAAGCCTTGATGAGGCCAATTCAAATATACAACAGAGACCCGTCCTCGCAGGGTTTTATTCGGCTCTCTTGAAACAAAGTAAACATAGAGTGTAATGAACACCGGCTCTCACACAGCTTCATTTTGCCTTTGTTTTGTGAAATGTCTAGATGCACACCGCCCCCTTTCTATTTTGCATCTTTTTGTTAATTCCTCTCGTCAGTTTTTATCCTCCTCCTAAAGTGGGACTGTGACAACAGAGCAGAAACCGACAGCCCTCAGATGTGGAGATGTTGGTGCGCATCAAAGGCGGAGCAGAGTTGACGAAAGGATTAAAAAAAATATATCATCTTATTCGGAGCCAACAATAGTCTGACTGTTTCCTCAGCATCACTCGGTGGGGCTGAGAACGGAAAAGTGCTCTTGTTTTTCAGGGAACACGTCATCCCAAGGGGTCATACGGAGAGAAACCAGAGTTTGCAAACATCTCTCTGCACATTGAAATATGGGAATGAGTCAGAAACTGTTTGAAAGAGGGGACTGGTGTTATATTTCCTATAAACTGCCAAAAAAAAAGTGGATTATAGTCAACAATTAAAGCTATTCGAATCATTTCAGAAGTCCAAAGGAAGCCACAAAAAAACATTAAAAGGTAAAGAGGGAACACAGTTGAAACTGAGATGCGCCTCATTATATTCATGTACCTTATTATACCCCGGCAGCCTCGGCGTGCACAAGCTACGAGTGCACTGAGCCGAGGCAATCCTAGTTAATTCCCTCTCCTTCATGAGAAGACTCATCCCTCGCTTGTTTTCGGCACGGCTTTTTTCCCGCAGCCTGCAGGGACCAGCCGAGAAACCCATGCCCAGGGCTTCTCACTTTTTTTTCTTTTTCTCCATCCATCTGACCTCCGTGTTCTCCTGCCGCTCGCCTTTTTTCTGCAGGCAATCAAACCCGGGGGTTAATGAAAGGGTGTTTGTTTCTAGTCGCCGGTGATAATCCTTCTCGTCCCGTTGCTTCCATGCAAAAGCGTACAAACAGCGGCTTTGTGTTTTTGTTTTTTTTTTTAGATGAAGAGGACCTTTGTTTATGTCGCATTCCTCATTCTCCCTGGGGCGAAAGTAATTGAGAGGAAAAATGATTCGGACGAGTGCACACGTGGGGTTGTTTGATGTGGAGGGGAGAGAAAAACAACCTTTACCTGAAACAACCTGTACTTGGGCTGTCATGAGCGGGGCCATGTCAGGAGGCTTTTAGCATCGGTGTGGCATGTTGGCTCACTTAAAGCACCAACGCTCATTGCCTGTCATGATATCACATTGCACTTGCCAGAGTCCAACAGGAAGTGTAGCAGGATCCTTGTGGCTCGTCTGCCTGTAATAGAACTGACACCGTGCGCTAGCCAGGTTTGGGTCAGGTTGTGATTTTTCTTAGTTGTGGATGTCAACACAACACGCGACAAGTCGGAGAATGCAAAAGTGGAAGATGTGCATGATAATTGCATTTCTACATTCATCCAGGACCCTTTACTATTTCCATGATGAGGAACATCATTATATGAGGATGCCCATTTTGTCAAAACACATTCTAATCATTTAGCAGCCTTTTGGTGAATGAATCCCCCCCCATTGAAACTGTTTTATACAAAAGAGGCCCATGGGGAGGCTTTCTGCCAATGAGCCATTTTTTTCTCATACGTCTTTTCCTTTTGATCTCAGGGCGTGAGGTTTGATCCAGAAATCCCCCAGACCCTGCGGCTTGAGTTTGCCAAGGCCAACACCAAGATGGCCAAGAACAAGCTGGTTGGCACCCCCAACCCCCTTCCCTCCCAGCAGAGCCCCGGGCCACAGTTCATCAGCAGAGACCCATGTGAGTACACCGTCCCACAGCTCCTCTCCTTCTTTTATTTTTTTTTGCCTTCAGCCTCTCTTGTTTAGGGTTAACTGGACAGCTGTTTCCTTTCAGGATTTTCTGTTTTTTGGTCATCAGTCGAGCAGTGTTAGTGCTTCAGCTGTAAACATGACAAATGGAGACGCACTTGGCTTCTAATCACTGAAAAAGTAGATTCTTCTTTTTTTTCTACTTTAATGACGTTGAGTTTGCTCCACAGTGAAACATAGTCCTCCTGTGCACTCGCGTAAATTGCAAGTCTCTTCGTAATCTGTTACCAGAAATGCTGATTTGAAATCAGATTTTGTGCACTTTTGACATGAAGGCTTAACTTGATTAGAGCCCCCTCCCTAAATGACACATGCCCCCTTTTAGATAAACATATTCAAGGTGGCTCAAATAATGTGGATTCAAGGCCTTTAAGTACCAAGCCTGTATTGAATTTGCAAATCTAGCTCTTTACCCTTATTTTCCCCTGAGTGAGTTAAATATTCTTCCAGTGGGTTAAGGGTTCTGTGAGATTTAGCGACTGATATTTGAACACAGGCCGTCTGTGGTTGTACATTCTTCCTGAATTACCAAACCACTCTTATCTTGAATCTTTTTGTGTGTGTGTGTGTGTGTGTGTGTGTGTGTGTGTGTGTTGCGTGTTGCCAAAGAGGGGGTGTGCACTAGAAACCCCAGTGGGGAATGGAAGGAAACAATTAATGAAACCATGACGTAGTCACTGGGAGATAAATTGCTGTCCTTTCCTGATAAGAGATGTTTTAATCTGCCATTTTCTTTTCTGATCATGCCTCGATAAACGTTTACCAGGATACACGGAAAGCATAAAGGAAAAAATGCTTTCCAAATCATGCAGTTATCTGATGGTTGTCCAATGAGTTACCGTTGCTAGTGTTCACACACCCCGTACCACTCTGCACTCATGCACCGTGCTCTTTTTCACCGTCACTCGACTCAGTGAGTAAATCACAGCTTTCTTCTGAAAACCAGTCAGCTGTGGTGATATGGTAGGAGTAGAAATTGGCAGTTTTTCCAGCTGCTGTTGATCCGCCCGTGAAGCTCGCGCATTGCATGTGCAGCGTACATGAATCACGGTGCGAGATTTACTGTCCAATTCCTTTTTGTCAGTGTGAAAACAATGGGTTCTTCATTTTCGTGAAGTCGGTTTCTTTGGCCTTGTTCACATCGATGCTGCTGTAGGTTAAAAGTCCTGATAAATAAACAGTTAGATCCAATCTATACCCTTTTGCGTCCGTGTTTTGGCACTGGGTAATGCTAAAAAAAAAAAAAAGAATAATCTCAATTGAGAGTGTGTGACTTTTGGGGCTTTAGTTTACCCTCGTTTGATTTAGGGAAATGAAATGAGAGGAAGCTGCTTGAAATAATAACTGATGCAATGTCTGTAGTGCACCTCTGCGACCTGCACAGCCATCACCTCCCCCCTTGCCACCCACCCACTGGCCACTTTCCTCACTCCACTCCTCCTCTTCTTCTTCTTCTTTCCACAGATGAGCTCACAGTGCCTGCTCTCTATCCCAGCAGCCCAGACGTGTGGGCGTCATACCCGCTGTACCCGGCGGAGCTGTCGCAGGCCCTCCCACCCGCTTTCACCTACCCCTCCTCGCTCCACGCTCAGGTAACCTGCAGACCCGCCCCACTCCTCCCTCACCACCACCCCCACCGCCGCGCCTTCACCGTCGGTTCGTCCAGAGCCCACCGTAACTACAGCGGATCGTTTGTCTGTTCCATCCCCAGATGCACCTCAAAGCACGCATCGCCCAATCAATCACTGTCATTTTTTTAATTTAAATTTAAATTTCATTTAATTATAAATGTATTCATTTCTTATTGTCCAGCAACGTTTTAATAAATATATACAAAAGGAAATGAACACTGACAATACAGCTCTATACTACCCTCCCTAAAATATTGTCAGTCAGGTGAGTCTGGGATGAGTGTGCACCACGGAAGCAGGAAATGATTCTGGTATCTGACATAATTGAATCAGATCATTAATGGTGAACTTGCTGACCTTTTTTACTATAAATAATTAATTTCCAGGGTGTAGATATGTAATGGTGCTTTACCCTTCTCTTGAGAGGAGCCGCTACCTGATCCCATTAACTTCCAGGAAACGGACTAAACTAATCTCACTCTTCACCAAACCCTTCAATTCGTGGATGTCCTTCTCATACGTCCACATGCAGTTCGACTGACTGCTGTGATCTATAAAAAGAGAAAAAATATATAAGATCGCAATTTGAATAGCATTCCGAAATGTAATCGATACAGTCTTTTACACATTTCTGGGTAAGCATTTAAAGCATCTGGTTGATTGAGAGAGCTTATTTTAATAAGGCAAATATTTCTGTCAAATCAAACATCAAATACGCTAACAGTCTCCATGAACCAATAGCAGCATACATGATGTCACTTTATTTAACTCGATAACAAGCTTGTGCTTTTTTTTGTCATCATTTGATCATCACCTGCTTCATTAATTAAAACTATTTTATTTTTTTTTCCACCAACCCCCATCCAGTTTATCAAGGTCTTTATAAGCTGCACAGCTCCGCTGTGAGTTCACACAAGAATTCCTTATTGATCTCTTGAAATTCTTCTAGTGAAGGCCTGGTTTCTACCCTGATTAGATCTCAGTATTAGATATACTATTTCTGATTTCTTTATTTTTTCGCAGATTGGTTTTCAATCTGCCATCGATCTCTTGGCACTTTGAAGTATTTTAAGCTCAAAGTGTCAAAAGTATCTGAGGTGTCTATTGTCTTTTATCTCTGCTAGAGGGAACGCAGAGTATATTTCCATATACTGTATAATGCAGATACTAAGGTTATTTCAGTATAAAGGCCCCCTGGCAAAGACACTAAAGCTTGAGCTCGGATGAGGTCAGAATTTCAAACGAGTTCAAGTTGAATCTGCCGAGCTGGTCTTTTTCCACATCCATGCACACAGTGACTCACAAAGAAAACCTTGTGATTTCAATAGTGGGTTGTGGTGGAGGTTTCACTCGCAGCGTCGGGTAAACGGTTAAAGCCCACACTCTGAGACTTAATGATCAAGTTTAATTTAAAATGAGAATGAGCTCAGCGCTGTGGCTCATTCAGCCACTGGCATCCCGTCTCCAGTGAGAGTACAGTAATGTCGGAGGGGTTAGCAAATGTTTGCATCTGGCCTGTTTGAGAAACAATAAGTGCTGTTGTGTGACGTGTGAATTTCATTTGATTACGTGGAGTGTACAATGTGAAAGGATCTGAGAAGATTGCTCATAGTTAACCCTGAGAATATTTGGTAATAACTTTTGTGAATCATGTGAATAACTAAATGTGAAAAAAATATATATATTAGGAGCTTAGGGTGTTATAATCAAATCCGACAACAAATTGAGTGTACTTTTTTTTAATTCATGCAGCAGATGGCTTTATTACTTCTGATTGCAGGGTTATAAAATAGAGAAATGTTCAACGAATGAAATGTGACATTAAAGTGTGTATACAGTCCTATGATTTGTATATATGTGCACGTGTGTGCTAATGAACATGTGATGGTGTCTGTTTAGATTCGCTGGCTCCCACCTGCAGATGGAACTCCTCAGGGATGGAAGTCCAGGCAGTTCTGCTGAAGTATGTGTGAGTACCCACACACACACACATTAACAGACCGCTGCCCCGAAATGACAGAGAAGTGTACATTGCACTGTGGCGTGGTAATACTTCAGCAAATGTTATGACACTCTGTTTAAACAGGCGCAGAGATATTCCTAAACATATGTCCCTAATATCTCGTGGTGTTACTGCGTGCACGGAGCGTTTACGTCAAAGGCAGCGCCCTCGTTTTGCCCTCGAACCTCGCATGAAAAAGCCTCGATCGTACAAACAACCCAACTAACCGTCTTAATTAGTCACGTATCTTCAGCCAGCGAGTGCCTACTTCTCACTAACACACAAAACAAATTAGCCTGTTAGGACGCAAACTGTGGGCGCGTTAAATCCAACGGGTCAATTAAACCACGGCATCACGAGAGATGAAAGGTGCAATTTAAAGGGGGAACTCCATTATTTTGCCCCCGCTCAGGTCACGGGGTGCGGAGGCTCGACTTTTCCCCCATTGAAGTGATGCTTGATCTCATGCATCAAAGGCTGCGAGTCAAACAGAATGTGCAACGAGCTCTGATGCCGATGTTTTAATGAAACAGACGGGCCAGAGCCCGGCAAATAAGGCTAAAACGAGATGCGTGATCGGCGAATGTTCATCCAACTCCTGCTGAAAGTAACTTGGTACATTAACTCGAGGAGTGAGACGTTAATATCCTGCAGTCTTGTAATAATTTTGCAATTCAATGAATGCTTTATCTCCCAGTGACTTTCATTGATTTTATTTACTTTGCAAAATTGTATTATTCCTGTGGGAAATAAGTGGCGATTTAAGAATGTACATGTTCAGTTGAAGTTCTTGATGACACAGATCTGCCTCCTGGAACGATGTCTGATGTTTATTGTTGTATGTGAGAGAAAGTTTATTTTTTACCGTGCACATGCTCCAACATTGCCACAATAAACACGGAATATTGTCCTATAATAGTGCGGGTGACATGAAGCGGATATTGGGGCTGGTTTGTCATTTTGTCAAGCGGTGACAGAATGAAATACATTTTTTAATTTAAAACGAGTTTTTGGCATTTCTGCGTTAGGACCAAGTACACAGTGGAGCATTGTAAAGAAAATGGGACAGACGGCGATCGTGGATTTGATGTCAGGAAAGGTCGTAAATGTGGTATACGCGCTATGAACTGCAGAGGTACTTTAGCGCTGCCGGAAGGGCCACTTTTATGAATCTTTATTAAAAATTGATTAGTGTGGGGGCTGTGTTTAAAATAAATTACAGATGAAATTATTTTAGCAGATATTTTAGCTCTCTACTAAGTGCTTTGGTACGAGTCCACCGTAGCCTCTCGCTGATCTACGTGTGTCCCGTTCTCTGGTTCAGAGGAGCTGAACGCGGCGGTGAGAAGCAAAAAATCCCAAAGCACAACAAATCCCCTGATTCCTTGTGTGTCTTTTGTTGACCGGCCGCCTGTGTGTTTCTGCCCTCGGCGCCAGTCACACTGTCACCAGCACCCTCCCTTTGACGTCTCGGGACAGGAAGAGACATGTTATGTGGAACCTGTGGGGAGTGGGTGGGAGGTGGTAGTAACGTGGAGGCCAACATTTATGAAGCTGTTGATTGATGATAGTCCTCCTGCTTATCTTTGTGTCATGGCTTTCTCGTCTATTTGCAGACTACTCTTGCATCTATGAGGAAAAAGCCGGTGGAGCAATTTGAGGTTTTGGGTCTTCTGTCTCTTGTCAGGGGGGCAAAAGGAGGAAGGGAGTGGAAGAGGGAGGAGCTTGGAGGAAATAATTATTACTCTATCAAACCAGAAGGAAGTAATTTGGTGGGTCAGCCTGCCCCAGTGGATATTAACCCCTCAATGAAACAACAACATCCCCACATCCAGCTCACAGTGGAGGGTGAAGTGAAGTTGAGAACATCCAGTCAGAGTATTGTGATAATTACAGGCAACTGCAGTAGATATGTGCACACATGCATGGCTAGACCCCGTGCTGAGATTGTGTATTCTACATAATGTGCCGCAAGACGCCCGCCCGTACGCAAAGGCCACACAAAGTTTACACACACAAAAAAAAACCCAAAACAGATGGCTTTAAAGTTTTCGGTGAGATTTCTGCATCCACCTGGGTGCAGCGGCGGAGGTGAGGGCAGTTTTGGCTGAGGCGCTCGCAGCATTGAAAAGATTACGCTTAAATTAAATTAGCCAGCAGTTTTATGCGTTTCCAAAAAGGGTGCCTCCATTACCCTGGAAAAGCGCAGACCTCACAGTGAGCCCTTTCCCACACTGTCCCCAGGAAACTAGTCCAGAGGAAAAAACTGTCTCCGCTGCTGAATGTTTTAAACCCCACAAACAAAATGTGATTGACGTTATTTGTATGGGGAGTTATGAGCTGGACAAATATCTCTGTATTAAAATCCCTTTTGTAGACTGGCAACAATAGACATATGGAATACGCATAGATAAGACACATACTGTATATACACAAATAAACACACACATTTCATTACCTCTTTGTAAATATTAATAAATCCATAATAGTTGTTTCAAAAGAGATGCCCATCATTTAATTTTGTATAAATTACGAGTGGAAAAAGTTTGTTTCGTCTAGTTCTGCTGAACCGTCCCCTCTTAAAATAAAAACATTAATAATCATTGTGGTCATTCCACAGAGTAAACTGTCCGTGTTGCGTTAACTTTGTTTTGTTTTCAAAGTCGGGGCCATACAAACACTTTACATGTAGCGGCCCTTGTGTAATTTGGCCCTCCTTGTGTGTTCGACCTATTCGGTGGGAGTCCGATACCCAGTTGACGCAGGTGTTTACTTATTTTTACGTTGCAATCCTCCGAGGCGCAACAAGAATAAACTTGAACCGAGATTACAGAGAGTGCGTTGCGGCACACTATTTTGTACAATCTGTCCGCCATCGATGGGTCATGTGCGCCCACGGAGTGAGTCGGCGTTTGTGGGCTGTGGCTCATGTCTAAGGTCGGCAGTGACAGGAATGGGAATTCAAAGAAGCCCTGAGAGGCCTGTGGTCGTCTTGGTGTCCGAAGGACAGGGGACCACTCACGGTCCGAGTATGTACGGTATCTTGCCTTAGGAAGTGTAACTGTGGGAGAGACGTGTGTGTGTGAGAGAGAGAGAGAACAGCTGAAAGTGAACTACCGAGCTGGTAATTTACGAGTTGTCCTAATCACCTGGCATCCTGCCTGTCAAACTGAGCGCCGTTTAGACAACTTTCTTTACAGCAGCGCCACGACTTACAAGCTGAAAAGCTTTGATTGACGTACTGTATTTTAGGCTTGTGTTATTGTAAAGGCCAGTCCTTCATGGGGATGTTTGTGAAGCCGAATTATATTTGACATTCATGCTCCGGCACAGAGCCGGGTGCAAAGACGACCTAATAGTGAGAGATAGAGTGAACTGCAGGGAAAGGTAATCCGGATTTTCCATCTGACGAGACGTATGCGTCGCCCTATCGTGCACGGTTGTGTGTGTTGGAGCATCAACTGTGTGTGTGTGTGGTCTGGCTGCCTGCCCTCAGGACCTTTCGGACCAATAGCCTGACAAAACCAATGGTTCCTGTGTAACGTAGGACTCCGGACTCCCACCGGAGAGCCCAGGGCCAGCTGGGGGCCCCTTCTATTAGGGAAGTGGGATTTTATTCTCTCGCTCTGCACTCATGCGAAACACACACACACACAGAAACCGTGGCCTCGACTCTCCGCCAGGTCTCGGAAGCTAGATACGTGTCGGCAGCTGCGTTCATCGCCACCCTGCAGCAACGGCGGTGGCTGGTATGTTAGAAACACAGGCAGGGCCTAAGGGCTTTTCTCCGGATTAAGGCGGTTTCAGACGGGGCTCTTTTTCATGGCTGTGCTGCACAGGTAGCGCTCTTAAAAGGACCGTGCTCGGTTTCAGTTCCTCCACCCCAATTCCACTTTTACGTTTTGGCTAACCTCGGCTGAGGCCATGCTTCAGTTTTACAACAGACAGTTATTAGTTGGAACATCTGCGTAAACCCGAAAGCGTGAACATCAAGTCTTAACTTTATCAAAGCATGGAAATGCAGTGACCAGAGGAGATTGAGCTGATTTGTGTGGCTGCCTGTACCACGTTGTCTTGCATGAGCATGAGGATGTTGACATTGACGTCCATGAGTCTCAGCCATTTAGTTGTGAGCATGTTATTCAGGATTTTGCAACTTTAGATGTCATTCTTATGGAATAGTGGTATACATTTTGAAAAATAACTTTAATGCAGTTTTAAAGAAGTTGTGAACAAGATGTGTTCATGGGTATAATTCCTCCTCTCCAGTCTCCGTTTATTTACTGTGCCTTATTTTGTTCTTAACGGACGACTTGTTGCTGTTGTCTGGAGATGAACTGAAATAAGACGATTGTATCTGCTACGCCGATTATCTGTGTCAGACTATTATTTTGACAAGAATTTATTCAACGTTCACAGGAGCTCAGGCGTCTGCAGCTAAAAATCAGTGCTAACCTTGAAAGAATACATTTAAAATGTTTCAAGATGCGTGATTGTGATAAATGGGCTTAGGATGAATGGTGGATTGTTTTGGAGCAATGCACACACACACACACACACACACACGCATTCTCAAACACCTCTTGTTTACCTATCCCACATTATGTGCCAGGGCTGAATTATTGGATGTAACACATTAAGCCGGGGAATCACTAAACCTGTTCCTAATCCGCACAGACGTGTTCAATGATCAACCCAAACTTTAACCTCCGTGTCTCAGCCAGAACGAACAGCGTGGTCTGGTGGTATGTGTCGCATCAGCTCAGCCGAGCGTCTGTAGGACGCATCGATTGGCTCACCCTTGATTGAACACGCAACAGGACATTAGCCAGGCCAGCCGTACCCCTTCACAAACTCTCGTCCTCTCTTGCAACAGTCCATCCGTCTCTTTTTTTTTTTCTTCTCTGAAGGTCATGTTTGGTTTCCTAATTGTTTATTGTTCCACATAGTTTTCTTCCCTCCCCCCGAGTTACCACAGTCTCCGAGAGATTTCTATTCTCGGCAACACATCAGGGGGGTGGGCGCGGGGGAGGTCGACCTTTCTCTTCGGTCCGCTGCTGGTGGGAGGGCGTTGACTTGCGGTTGGGAGGTATCATGGGAGATACGGTTGTTACGCAAAAATGGACGTCCTGTTTGTCTCAGCTGGACTTTGAGGTTTGGAAAAAAAAGAAAATGGCATTCCGGTAGTTTGTGTCTTCTCTGGTGGATCTGTTTACTCCGGAGACGTGGCTTACTGTCATTTCAGCATGGGCGTGGATGTCGACACATTTTAACTGGAACTCTGGTGTGAATTTGGAAATGTGTGGGCGATTATCGAAGGATGGTCTCAAGTTGCCTTTTGGGAAGTGTTGGAGGCTGATATATGCCGGAGCAAAAGCGGAGGCTTTCTAAGCCTTGAAACTGAAGCTAATCCCTCTGTCCCAAACTGTCCGTGCCTTTGGTGTCCTCAGGTTCCTGATGTGTGATGGCGGCCGTGGTCGGCTGTGACGGGCGTTGCTGATCGCTTCTCGTGTCCAATTAGAAAACGGGACGACGGACCTGACGCCAGCTCTCGGAGCAGCGTACCGTCGGTGAGTTGGTTGCTCGGACTCCGGCGTGCCAACGTCGATCGATCGATTGATTCCCGGCATGTGCGGACAAAAGTGGGTGAGGTAAAATCTCCCCTCGCTGGCCAAGCATCGAGCCGTTAAGTCACGGCATGCAGTGGGATTGAAATGCGTTGATTTGTGGCGAAAATGACAATTTATTGATGAATTCATTCATTCTCTGGCGTGACTGCATCTCACTGCCAACATCTGCAACCAAAATGAAAGCGCATCAGCTTTCATCTGTGCACGTCTCCGCTTTTGGGAACTCCATTATTTTGAGAAGGAACACAAAATGGCAAATGGCATGTGAGAAAACAAGGACTGTGTTGTGCTGTACGTTTGTTGTGGTGCTTCTACGCCACAATATCTACCTTTGTGCATGTTTTGCAGTCATGGGTCGTGCCAATGTGTTTGGGTCTTGCATCAGTTCCACCTGATCCCCCTGTGGTTTCATTAGTGCACAAGGTTGGTGTGCGGTGACCATGGCAACCTCACACCCTTCTTATCTGTCACCCTCCTTCTCTCTCTCTCTCTCTCTCTCTTTCTGTCTCTCCCAGGCAGCAGCAGCCTCTCGGGCCTCAGGACATACTAGACCCCAGCCTCCATCACACATCGAGCCCCCCCAACACCTTCCCCCAAAATCCTTCCAACTCTTTTTTTATACTGTTACATACTCGAGATTTACTGGCAGTGCTTTGGCTGCACCCCCGCTGACACATCCGTGAAATGTAGCTGACAAACATGACAAAGGACCCAACGCGCCCTTTGCGGAGCATTCGACTGCATCGTCCGTCCACGGCCGCGTCCACACTTGTGTGCCGTACTTTTAAAAAGGCATCACTTTTGCTACCGTTACAGCCCCATGTCCACACTACTCCTGAGTTTCGGAAACGTCGCCGGCTCCAATTTAGTTTGAAAAGTCCGGCGTTGCATTTTAGTCTGGACGTGCGGTTGTTTTCTTCCTCATTGGTTTTTTTATCCATCATGACGTATACTTAGTCAAGACCATGACCAGTGGCGAATAAAACATGGGTGGTGAATTACAAGCATTGGAAACACTTTTGTTCCCAGTTCCACCTCAACATAAGTCCAAGGAAAGAAATCCTTGGCCGTACCTCTGCTGCGTTATGCTCATCATACGTCTTGCAACCAGATCAGCTCTTGACAATCTACTTCCTGTTCCCAGCAGCGTGCTCTGACACAGAGGGGAAGTTATGGTCTGGGCGGAGATTTAAAATATAAGCATATTAGACAGCCCACCAAAGGAAGTGCAAGTCCACTATACGCAGTCAGTTTGTGAGGCCAAATCTATGGATGTGTGGCTAAAGCACTGCTTGATGATGTTAGTATATTACTATAATTATTACTATTCCCTATATCATTCATATTAATGTTATTATGATTATTAAATAAATGTTGAAGCATGACTTTGCAAAAAGGAAAAAAAAACAATGCTGTACATTTTTAGATATTTTAAAGAAATACAAAAAGGTATTTTTGTAATCCAGACGATGTTTGAACTGGTTCTGTTTTGATTGGTTCATGTTGTGTTAAATGTGTGCGATGGACTGTTTCTTTTCTTTTTTTTGCCCTTCCTCGGTTGTATCATTATAAAATGGTAAGTCACCCTGCTAGACCAAAAGCAGTCCTGTCGATTTGCTCTTGTCTTTTCTACGTACTGTGTGGATTTCGGTTTTGCCCGTGTGTGCGTCTTTGTTTGGTGGAGCAGACGTGTTGGTCCTTTGTCTGACGTGCTTTGGTCGATGTTAACACGCCAGGCGACAAAACCACTCCTGATCCGGCTCGTCATTTTACAGTTTGAGGTATTTGGAGACCAACCGAGACATTGACGGGAATAGGCGTCGGTGGTGAAGGTAGATTGACCCCAGAGACGGCGACACGCGGCAAACTGAGTTCTGCTCTAATTAGAAATAAGCCTCTTTATTGTCTGGCAGCAGGACAGCCGCACAGTATAGAGAAAATAAAAGACCAAAGGCATTTCTTTTACACTGGAGAGGCTATTGCAGTTATTCCGTTTTTGACTGCTTTGTGGTCCTCAATCTGATTTCTTATGAAGTATGACATTATTTCCGCTGCATGTCTCTTTCGGTGTCACTCCAAAGAGCCATTCAGAATCTGAAAGCATATTCACTTTTAGCAATTTGTCTCTTTTGTCTATTTTTAGGGAGCCAGTGATCCAACCTGCTTTTTTAAAGTCTGAATTAACATTCAAACTATTGGAGTGAGGAAAAAAAACAAAACACAACAGATCTTTTCTAATCGTGTGTATTCTGGGTCTGCAATAATGAGTTTACTGTAGGACCTGTCATCACGTGAGGATGTTTATGTGGCACTTTGACACCAAAATTTCTCATTCGGGTCACATTTGTACAAAAACCCACCGTGAATTATGTCTTTTCCTGATGAGGCCAAGTCACATGTGTCAGTGATGTGACAATCAAAACAAATGAAACTAGAACACAATAATCCTCCCTGTGATGTTTAGCCCAGCTGTGTACAATCATGTCGGGCTGGTTGAATCATATAGTCAGTGTTTGTAAGTAATAATAATATGCACGCAAATCATATGGGCTGATTTTAAAGGCAGTTTTGGCTCCGGCAGACAGTTTTTTAAGTGCGGCGCCAAATTTATAAGTATTTATAAGGTGTGTGTGTGCGTGTGTGTTTTTTATGGGTATAATGTTTTTGAATTTCATAGAAGATGCCCATCATATAACTCATTGTAAGTATTATTGTAAGTTTAATTGTATATTCATTCTAGTAGTTTCTTTTTCTAGAGCTTTGTTTAGTGTTTGTTCGGACTGATTGGAACATAATGGATGTGATATATGAATACTGTTTTATCTTGACTGTGAAATCCAGAGAAAAACATGCTCTTTGAATGAATGGATCTCTTTGTGTTTTTGTCATCAGCGTGGTACAGAAGTTTCTGGAAATGAATATGACGATCCCTCCTATTTGTCAATAAGAAACACTCCTTTCTTGTTGCAGTATACCGTGTGCATACCCGTGAGTTCTGTGCATGTTCACGGCGTGTGCGTGTGCGTGTTCTTTTCCTTTTCCCTAATACATAACAGTACTGTTGATATTTATGTACTTTTGCCACTGTAACGAGAAACTGTATTTCCGTGAATTGCAGAGGTGCGTTTGTTTTAAACCCCCCCCCCCAAAAAAAAGGTGATCAAAATGAGAAGTTTTTAAGAAAATGTTAAATGAAGACATTGCAGGCCATCCGCCATTAAAAATGTACGTCAATATTGCTGTCATGATTATGCATTTCCTGAACTTTATTGTAGTTGTTCTTGGTGCACCATACATTACCTTTACAGTATATTTATATTTCCCTTCCCATAACCCCTTCAAAAAAATGAAACCGAAAAGTAAAAAGTCCAACAAATAACAAATAGCTTTCATTTGTGTTAACAGTAAATCAGAAGCTATTAGCCAGGTTTGATGCTGCATATTTAAAGAATGTTATGCTTGTGGACGTCACGTAGAGGTCCAGCATTGTAAAGGCTCAATATCCTCTGCCTCTCTCACACCTGTCTTAGGATAACACGTCCCCCACACTCCCAGGAGCCCAATGGAAACATGATGTGGGTTTCTTATAAAGTGGTTTGTGTACCAGGGGAGCAGGAGCTCTCTCCCTGCCCTCTGTAAGAATAGCCCTGCTTCTCCCCAGATGCAGGCCACAGCCAATTTAGTTCCTTTTTCTCTCTCTTCGCCTTCTCCACTTTTTTTTTTTTCTCCGTGCCCTCCGTCACACCAGCTTCTCACATCACACTCGATCCATCACGCCCTCGGGTCTTCACACAGGGTATTAGAGTAAGGCGGGGGACAGAAGTGATCCTGTGCACGCACTTTCAGGCAAGGTGACCTATTCCCTATATTTATTCATCGATATATACTGTACGTCCGGGCAACATGAAGCAGTCAAAGCTATATTCACATTGAAATCTACATCTTATCTCTGATTTCATCCTGGACCTGACGGGGCCTGTGATTATTTTTCCATTTCCTCATCAACTGCTTTGTTTGTGCTCTTTGGAGTAAAAACTAAAGAAAAACCCTTCTGCCATCCATATGTTGTCATTCAGAGCTCCTCTGTCCACCCACAGTGTGTCAACTGTCAATCCAAAGGGTCCTGGCAGGTCGGGCCAATAGTTGTGTTGAGATATTTCATTATGATAAATATAGCTGAGCATGTACAATGGCACGAATCCCGAATAATCCCCCCAATAATGTCTGGTGTGTTCGAGAGGGCTCAGATACAGTACTCAGCGCTGACTAACCAGTGACTCATCGTTCAGCAGCCTGCACAGTGTCTGCAGAAGTCTGCACAGTCATTGTCTAAACAGGGATTGGCCCAAAGAGAGAGAGAGAGAGGGGGGGGTGATGATTTCTTTTCCCCTCAGAAATGTTACCCAGACCAATAATAAAAAAAAAAAAAAGGCTCCCTGACACTCCCTTGCTGTTTGGTGTCTGCTGTGATTATTACACTTTCAGATGAGATGATCAACTTGTGTTGGTGAGCCATTTGCGTTTGATGTCAAAGTGAGGGGGGTGGGGTGGTCCTTTTTTCCTCTTCTCTTTTCTCACTCTCTCTCTTTCTGTCCTGATATGTGTCCACCTCCTTCTCCTCTCCTCTCATCATCCTCAGCGTCCCTCTCCCTTGGTAGGGCCCCTGCACCGCGATCCAACACCGAGGCCTGCCTCTCCCATCACTCCCCCGCTTCAGCCTTGCACAATCCGCCCTTTGATTCCAGAGCGATATAATGTTAATCGTTTGAGTGGAGATCCAATAACTGTGTGTACGGGCTCGTGTGTCATATGATAACTTGGCCGAGGATGACATCATTGTGTGAGTGAGGTTCTTCCTCTCAGAGGATGTCAGAGCTCCACAGTATGACCCAGTGGTCAAGAAAACACACAACAGGACATGACACCACACAACAAAGTCTTTGTAAAAGTAGTGACTCAGTAGTGATATTACTCATTAAAAGTGTAGATCCTGCTGCAAAACATTTAAACTGCTTTAAAGGCTGTTGTTTTTGTTTTTTTTTATGATTCACCTGTTTGATAATCTTGAGCAAACATGGTGTACCATATTATTTTTTGATTGGTGTGGAAGTATTTGCAAAACAGGTCGTTATATTTCATCGTTGTTGTTTATGTATTCATTTGAGAGCAATACTCATCATCAATTAGTTGGTCTAACTTGTTATATCTGATCCTTTAATGCACAATTGACATTATTTTGTATGTCAAAGCATTATCACTTTATTGAACACAGTTCCCTATACTATATGATATCATAGTACACGGAATATACATAATTCTCGGTTGTTTTTGTTCTAAAGAAATTGGATTGTGAAAAGGGATGCTTAGTCTACTAGTACTAACTCTGATAATAGACTCATCTTATTAAAGGTCTTCCTAATTTGAAAATGTGAAACACTCCTGCAGATACAATCACAGAGGAGCGTGAGCTGTAACACTAATTGTCATGTGATGCATACTTTGTCACCATGAAGGATACTATTCTTGATGTCTTGTCATTTACATTAGAATATATGGGCTGGAAGCCTGTCTATATCAACATAAAGGTGGTACATGCATAATTTGCCATGTGACAAGGACTATAGACTATATACTGAGTTAAGTGTAACTTTGCAGTAAAAGTAGGCACAGGGCGACGCCTTGTGGTCACTTTGTCTCACTGCAGATGTGCCCTTTGTCTTTTTCTCCACAGAGAAGTAGAATGCAACCTCATGGGCATTTTCACTACATGAATGAGCTTCCTTATTCGCAGCATTACTTCAGCCCCTTCAAGTGAGAAACCCTCATTTCCCCCAGAATGTGTTTTTTTCTGTCTGGCTGCTCAGACCTGCTGCTGAGGCTCTCACCCCAAAGGCCAGCACATGACAGCACAAGACCCCGCTGTCATCATGTGATGACAGTTGAGCCGTGTCCTGAAAGGTCTCTGAAACGCTTGTGATAATCTCTGACTTTATTGAGGATTCTAATCCTCTGATGCTTGTAAAACAAAATCACTGCAACACAATGCTTGTGTTTGATTGTGATGACTTGTTAAGACTTCATATAAGTGGTCTGTAGAAAATAACCAGTAATCGAAAATTGCTTTATTGTTACAGACTATACAGTAAAATGTATACGAACCATTATTGCAAATTGACTTGTTTCAGGTTTTAGGCATAGTGTTGTGGTTATTGTGCCTCTTTCCAGTGCTGTGATGGAGATTGACATGGGAGTAGTTGCAGTTCATATCCGGTGTAGTTTATATTCAAAAGGGCAGCTTTCCACAACCACAATCTTATTTACTTTTTTTTTGGCGGCTTCACGTTTTGAGTTTTTAATTTCTGAGATGTGTGTCTCCACCCTGATATAATGGAGACAGAGTATTTTCCACTTGTGGAGCTCATGGCCCTGAAATATTGAATCACCATTGAAAGAAGTACCATCAAAATAGTCCCCATGAAAAGGGTTTGTAACTGTGGCTCTCCAACTAGGCCCAAACCCCCACACCTCCCCGACCGAGCTGCTGGCATGAAAGAGGCTCCTCTTTATCTCGCTGATTATCTGTCTGTTGACTAGTGCCTGAAGTTCCTACCTTTGACCGGCAGAGGGTCGTTCTGAGCATTTTTTTTGAAGAACGCCCTGTGAGTTTCAGCCCACGGCATCAGTAAAGTGCTCTTTGTGATGTATGGATTAAATGTCCATTTTTATTTCTCATCTTTCAACTTTTAAATATGTATACATACATTCATTGAATTAAATGATGGAGTTAAGCCAGTTAATATCCCCCATCAAACAAGGCCACACTTGACTTTGTTCAGGTGTGAAAGGTGGGTTTAAAATGGAAACAAAAAAATATTTCAGTGCACAGTGGCAGAGGAAAGTTAATGTTTAGTGTATCCAGCTGCGTTGAGCCATGATAAACAATTGAAATACTGAATGTCTTGTTTATGCCAGTGTTTGAGGCACGGCACATTTTCTATATTAAAGAAATCCCAGCGCACTGTGCCTGGCACAGTGGTGGAAAATCCCTGCCGTAAGCTTTCATCTTTGCACCAACGCTGCTTTTGCTACTGCACGTAGATGGAGGCAAAAATTGGGACTCAGGAGAGGCAAGGCGATCATTGTGGCGTGTCAAACCTGTCTTCCTCCTCCTCCTACCACAGGATGAGTGTTTGACCGGGTTTCTTGGCGCACAGTTCGGCGGCCTGTTTATCATGAGTTTACAGTTTTTCAGTTACAGTTACATTCCTTTGAATTACAGGCTATATGCATTTCTTTGGTTCTAAACTAAGGTGGTGTGGGGGGAGGATTTTACATTTCTTTGGCTGTACTCCAAGGTTGGGTGCTTTTGCATCAGCTGAGGGCCTTTTCATGGGGGGGGTTGCATATGGCTTAAAAATACCCAACAATAGCTTCCAGACGCACACACACACAATAATTCGGTTTGGAAATCATACAAGACAAGGAGACAGAGTGTAGGTAGACATGTGCGTATTTATACCAGGGGCCCTTTTTCTATATACTCAAGAGGTCTTACTTCCTCTGCCCATTGGGAGTCGGGCCAGCTTGGCTATTGTGTGTGCGTGTGTGAGTGTGTATGTGTCTTTATCATGTTGTGAGGACTCATTGATTTGAAACCTTCATTTTTAGGATATTGTGGATGTCGTGAGGTCATTTGGGGCCAGTTCTCACAACTTTTTAGGACGTGTTTTCAGGGTCAGGGTTAGAATTAGGTCTAGGGAGTGTGAACGTAGTGATGGCTAGGGGTTGGTTGAGGGGCTGGGGAAGGCAATATGTCCCGGAGTGTCCTCACAACTATAGAGAGGCAAGTATGTATGTCTGTGTGCATGTACAAGCACTGGGGGTTAAAGTATGCTTTCAATCACAGCCCCAGTGGGAAGAAATCTGATCCCTGCAGCGATGATGTGGATTCCAAGATCCACACACACGACCCGTTCACAGGACATAAGAAAACAAAGAGAGTGCAGCAAATTCATTCATCTATGCCTGAAGCTTTACACGGTCTTTCTTGAAGGGAAGAACATCGCAGCAAACACATTTACTCCTGGATGTTGCTTCATCTTAAATGGTCAAAAATGGGAGTCATGACCTAAAGTATTCAATTAAACTGAACAGAAACATTTGGAGGATTCACCTGTGTTCTTCCTCTCCGGGTTGTCATTTAAAAGAGGAGTTCACCGGCAGGAAAGAAAAAGAGCAGCTTAATGTTGTGTTAGCTCGACCCACACACCTGGTTGTTTCCTCCCTTTGCCTGCAATGTTAGAAAGGTGTTGATTGTTGTTGTGCAAAGGTTGAGGGAGTGACAGCGGCATTCAAATAAAGGTCAAACGACACCAGTGGAACAAGACAATGACAGAAAATGGGACGCATGAAAGAGAAGGACAAGATGATGAGAAGCAAAGAGGAAGAGCTAATTAAACGGAGGAAGGATATACAAGGAGGAGGAGGAGGAGGAGGAGGAGGAGGAGGAGAGGGCAGCGTGACTTAGCTGGGATACACCACCCGCTCGAGATTACGCCATCCTCGCACACAGCAGTATCCCAGTGAGGTAAACCCCCAACATTCCCCCCCACGCTGTCACAGCCCTCCCACTCCTGCAACTGGTGTGTGTGAGTGAGTGTGTGTCGCCACTTTCCTCTGACATTCCTGTGCAGAGCGCAGAGAGATTTGAGCTCGGCTGCAGGGACACAGAGCTACAAATCCCACTTTGAGGTCCATTCGGAAGAGAAAGAGAAATCAGGAATTTTCTCCAGGAAAAAAAAAGAAGAGAAAAATAATCCTCCTCCTGGAAGCTGCGGCTCATCTCTCTGTCCATCACTTCTCATTGTGCTTTCATCTGGTTTGGAAATTCCAGTTTTGGGGAAATCTTCCTGCAAGTGAACTCCTTTACAATAGGTGAGTTAACAAAATGCACTTTCAGCCATTGATGATCTATGTGGAGATTCAATGCATTTATAATTATGCAGCGTAACCAGTATCATTCTTTTGCAGTATTTTGCTTTTCTTTCTATCTCACTTGTAACTCCACCAGCTCACAACATTTCTCCACATACATAAAAGTGAGACAGCTCCGTTGCTAATGGAGCATAACAGTGGCGTGTGTTACACTGCTCCGTCCCTAATGCAGCACCTCTGGGGAGTTAGAGCTGCTTGTTCTGCTGATCCCCCGCAAGACTCTGGTCCTGTGTCTGAAAAAATGAGACTGGGGGGTTGCAAAGGGGGTGTAAAGTAAACACTGCCTATTGGATTTAAAAGGATAGGATGGATAGGAGGACGGAAAACAAGGGAAGGAGAGATGGAGAGAGAGAGGAGAGATGCGGGGGTTTGCCCTCTCCCTGGTTTTATCATCAAAGTGCAAAGACAGCCACTGGAAACAAAGAACACAATTTGATACACGTGCCCAACTTATGTTCCACATTTTTCAAGGCATGTGCTTGAATAAACGCACACAGATGTTGCGCGTATGGAGGCAAGAAAAGGATGTCGTACCAACTTATGGTGCCGTTTGTTCTCTCTCGCTCTTTCAACACACACACACACACACACACACTTGCGCGCGCAAGAAAGAGCATTAAAACAAACACATCTTTGTTTCATTGCACTGGTATGTTTAGTTTGCTTCTGGCTCAGATCACAGACTGAATCCAAGGATTCCCAGAGCTGCAATCCCATTGTACACGCACACACACACACATTATGAACATGTGTAAGATACTTTTTATGTTGTAATTATTATAAAACTGACTTATTGCCTTCTCCATTGTATTGAACCTCTGTATGTGCCATACAAGATGATTGGTATTAGCATCCGTTTACCATTTGGCATCTAGGAAGTGCTCTTTTGCCATGTGTCAAGTGACAAACGTAGTGTCATCTGTATAAGCCCCTGTATGCCTCATGTTGATCCTGATGTGTTTCCATGCAGACCCTGGCTCCTGTAAAGATGGCTGACACGGTGCAGCCAGACCCAAATAGCTTACGGACGCCTGGTAAGACGCACTTGTATACACAAACGGCCTACGCACACTTTATTGCCGTAGCATCCTGGTCCAAATTACTCACTTCTCCCGCTTTATCATTAGCGCTTGTGTAAGCGCTGACCTTCTCGTGTTCCCCTCCCATTGAAATTACATCAAATTCCAATGACATTCCAGTCGTTCCATCGCAAACACTCAATCTCAGACCCTCAGGTCAAAGCAAATGTGTTCACACCCTCACTCCATAATCTCTGCCGTGTTTTCTGCATACTTCTACGTCAGTATCAGTATTTGATTGCAGCCCAATAATGGTTATGGCCTTGTTATAGAGAGAAAGAGAGATACCCCCCCCCCCCCCCCCCCCCGTCGGGGGGGTTTCCAAGTGTGTGTGTTGCTTTTAAACGACTGTAACATATTGATGATGAGATCTCTTCTTGTATTGGTTTCTAGGTGACAGCCTATCAGTTCCCTCATCGCCTGCCACCGCCAGAAATGACTGCAGTATCACACCCCTCACACCCTCACCATCACCAGTAACTCCACACACACACACACACACACACACCACAGACATCCCTACACACCCTTTCCTTTTCCTACTTATTTTTCCGAATATAGACCTTTAAACCAACACCCACTTTGCAGTGTTATTAGTGGTTTATAATAACACTAACACTCACAGTTTAAAGTAAAGTATAGACTTGAGACAAGTCTTCCGACTGTGGTTAAGAAATATTTACACACTGGCTCTGTTAGAAAAAATAGGAAAAGAAAAAAAATCACCTCCACGAGTGCTGACGATTTTTTTTCTGGAGAGAAGAGGGGACTAAACATCTTCTGACGTCCAAGTCAACCTCTTGGAATAAAAAAAATAAAATGACAGCCCACATTAGCTCATTCACTCTGTTCTCTATGTTGAGTCACACATATATCTATTGTGTATGGAATGCATGCAAAAGAAATGCATACATGAGTACACAAGGGATCGTGGAAGGGATGTTGGTGTCTGTACACACATGTCACTCCTTCTGTCTGCCCACCATTGTTGCAGAGGGTGGAGGTCAGACCCAGGATGGCCTGTCCCTACTCTGTTGTCGTGGCCATTGACTTCGGGACGACCTCCAGTGGCTACGCGTTCAGTTTCACACAAGACTCGGAGGCCATCCACATGATGAAGTAAGACTCTGTCTGTGTTTCTCTTCAATTCTGTTCTCTTCTCTGCTGTTTTCTAATCGCGATCGCTTTTTCTTCCAATCCATGCAGGCGCTGGGAGGGTGGTGACCCCGGAGTGGCCAATCAGAAGAGCCCCACGTGTCTGCTGCTCACTCCTGAATTGCGGTTCCATAGTTTTGGCTTTGCAGCTCGGGACTTCTACCACGATCTGGACCCGGAGGAGGCCCGGCACTGGCTCTACTTCGATAAATTTAAAATGAAAATCCACAGCACAAGTGTAAGTGACGAGTCTCTTGTAGCTGTAACCGCACCATCAGTGATGTCATCACGCACTGACCAACCCCAGAGTGCGGTTTTACATAACCGTGTGTTGGATGCAGGACCTCACCATGGAGACGGAGCTGGAGGCGGTCAACGGACGGAGGGTCCGGGCCATCGAGGTGTTTGCTCACGCCCTGCGCTTCTTCAGGGAACACGCCCTGAAGGTACACTTCACATTTCCACTTTATGATGGCAGGATGATGAATTATTGTTCTTTGAGCGTTTGTCCCTTACATGAAGGATTTTTTTTTTCATTCTGTTGTAGGAGGTGAAGGACCAGTCTTCATCAGTGTTGGAGGGGGAGGAGATCCGATGGGTGCTCACTGTTCCTGCCGTGTGGAGACAACCTGCCAAACAGTTCATGAGAGAGGCTGCATACCTGGTACCAACCGCGCACACACACTGACACTGTATATACAATTAGTGTATGTCTATTGCAGCTATAAAGATGGAAAGAAAGGTGTGTGGGTGGGTGGCTGCATGTACGTGTGTGTGTGTGTGTGACTGAGTTAGAGGAAGAACAACAGGGACATAGAGAGTCAGGCAGTTTATAAAGCACGAGATAACAGGTGTCTGATTCATGTTCCCACTTACTGACACAAACACTGAAAAACGCACACAAACACCTCCTTGATGTCAAGTACAGTGACTTGTAGGACATGTTTGTTTACAGGCAGGGATGCAGGGGGTTCTCGAACAATACACATCGAGGAGAATGGACCTTACAGTGTATGTGTGTGTGTGTGTGTGTGTGTGTGTGTGTGTGTCTGTGCGTGCGAGTCCAACTGTACAGTGCACACGCAGCTGTTCATGGGAAAGACTGTTCACTCTTGACGTCACGCTTTCTTATTCCCTTTCGCTCATGTAAGCACCATTAGCCATCAGCCAGTCACTCAGCAGGGTAGATACATAAATATATCGAATGCACACACGCATGAACATGCACGCTGACATATAAGCACATACACGCACACACACACACACACACCCAGCGCTGGCTCCTGGCTTGATGCCGTCGGGGTGTGTGTCCTTCCTGCTCACGATGATGTCATCAGGGACGAACAATGAGGGAGACCGGTGTACAAACACAGGAAGGCGAGTCCAGACCCCCGCCCAGCACACACACACACACCCATATTTCGTTCCAGCCACTCAGTGAGTCCTTATACATCTAGACCATAAGGCTCATGCCCCCCCTCTCCTCTCATCTCCTCTCCTCTTTTATCAGGAGAATCATCAGCTTCCACCATCTCCTCTCCCGTCTCCACCTTTCACCCCGTGTTTATGTTCTTCCAGATGTTTATGTTGAACAGCTGTCCTTCAGCTTGCATGAAGCAGACTCGAGTCCTCTCCTGTCCTCCTTTTTTTCTTCTTATATTTTCTCTAAAAGTAGAATTCTCTCCCCCTCTCAGGCTGGTCTGGTGTCTCCCGACTGTCCCGAGCAGCTCCTCATTGCTCTGGAACCGGAGGCTGCATCTATTTACTGCCGCAAGCTCCGTCTCCACCAGGTCATTGACCTCAGCCTACAGCCAATCAAAAACGGCCTTGATCTGGATGGGTCCAGGCCTTTCGACTCCAGCTTCAGACAAGGTAGAGAGAGGGAGAGAGAGAGAGTAAGAGAGAAAGTCTTCTCTGTCATTAGCATAAGCATGCAACCACACAGTGTTCCTGGAAATGCTGTTGTTTCACTTGGGGATTGTGGTTTGTGTGTGTGTGTGTGTGTGTGTGTGTGTGTGTGTGTGTGTGTGTGTGTGTGTGTGTGTGTGTGTGTGTGTGTGTGTGTGTGTGTGTGTGGTGTGTGTGTGTGTGTGTGTGTGTGTGTGTGTGTGTGTGTGTGTGTGTGTGTGTGTTCACGTGAGATCACAGAGGGAAACGATCTGACTTAAGATGTACTGCTCGTGGTTTTGCCTCAGATGACTTTGCAATTGTGTGTGTGTGTGTGTGTGTGTGTGTGTGTGTGTGCATGCGTGCGTGCGTGCGTGCGTGTCTGTGGAGTTGTACACAGACTCAAATGGATGGGGAAGAATGAGGGAGCATGGAAACATGCCCAGTGGAAGAGAAAAAGAGAAGAGCGGTTTTGAAACAGACCCTTGGATTCACATCAATCAGGAATATTGTGTAAAACCGATCATTAGCTTTTAATTGTCCAATACTTACCACAAAAAACTTCACACTGTGGGGACTCAGCAAAGCCAACACAACTCACGTCAGTGTTACACTAAAGCTGCATAGAAACAATTCAGCTGTCACGAAAAATGCAGCAAAGGAACAAAGAGCAAGTGGAGGCTGGGGAAAAAGGAGACTAATGCATAATTCAGCGTCCAAAATCCCCTCCACAGACCCACTTATAAATATGCAGCCGGTGACACACACACACACCAAGACATGCACATGCATAGAGACACACACTGAACACAGGATATTGTAATTGGAACAAGGTGCAGTCAGACTATGATCTCACCCCCTCCTGGCCTGTCACTCTCTCTCCCTCCCTCTCCCTCTTTTTTCGACTTTTTCTTTTGCCATAATGCGCTCTGCAAGACGACTGCAAACACACATACACTCGCACTCTGGGAAAAATGTCCACTTGAGCACACACAATTGGCTTCATGGTTATGGCTTTTACTATCTTTAGCTTTCCCTTTACCTCATTGCTTCCCCAAGGATAGCACTAAGGAGTCGTTTAGAGAAATACACACGCACGCACACACACACACCCACACACACACACGCACACACTCACTTTCTTTTCTGTTGCTTAATGTAAATGGTTTCCAGACTTGCGTTCCATTCATCACCCCCGTACACATACGGATGAAATCAAGGCCTGTACAATTGTGATGTTCTTTGTGAAGCTTAATTTATCATTTACACACGCCCACACACGCACAGGCACACACATGTACATTACCTCGTGCGTCATGAAGGGTTTTAACAATATAGGTTATTGTTGCTCAATAGGTCTATATTCTTTTCTTTTTATTATTATTTCTTTCTTTCTTTCTTCCTTTCTATTATATGTATTTGTGGTGGGTACTGAATAACATATTCAATGTTTTTTTTTAAGACAATGGATTTTGTAGGGTTTGTTTGAAGTGTTGTATCCAAAACAGAAGTATGCTGGCCACCTGTGTGTATTTATTTGTGTGTGATGTATTTGTGTGTATTGCAGCAAGGGAGCAGCTGAGGCGATCCAGACACAGCAGGACCTTCCTGGTAGAGAGTGGAACGGGCGAGCTGTGGTCAGAGCTGCAGACTGGTAAGGCAGAGAGAGCCCACATGTTGAAATGGATGATTTTGACCTTTGACCCTAATGGACTGACTATGAGAAGCAGACATACACATTAATGCTGTGGTTTGACTGAATCCAGGATGGTCTCTGTTAATGTTTGAACCACCCATTTCAATATATATATATAGATTTATCCTGAAGTCTCTGAGCCTTCCACATTAACAACATTATAACCAAATGGCAACATTTTTTTTCCTCAACAGTGATAAAAATCTGAAGAGTCATGTATCTCTTCTGACCCACTCCCTTTCCTGTGCACACACACACACACACACACAGGAAGGGCCCAGCCCATGGGACTCTCTACCTCTGCCCTGGAAACAAGCAAAGGAATAGAAACCCCTGCTTTATCCTCCTTATCCCCTTTCTTTCTCTTCTCATCCCCTCCTGTATGTTTCATTTTTGCATTCTCCCTCTTTCTCACTTAGTCCTCCACTAGCCTTCACGCTGTTGTGTTCAGAACTGAGCCAGGTATCATACCAAACGCACACACACAGAGGGGGTGCATCAATCACGGAGTGCCTCAAGGCTGTTTATGTTCGAAAGTCAACTGGTTGAGGAATTTCAGCAGCAAAGAAAACACAAAATGCACGGTGAAACAACAGAGGATATGAAATAAAACGTGTGTTTCCATGCTCCCTGTGTGTAGGTGACAGGTATATCGTTGCAGACTGTGGGGGAGGAACAGTAGACCTGACCGTGCATCAGATTGAGCAGCCACAGGGAACCCTCAAAGAACTCTACAAGGCCTCAGGTACCGTTTCTTTGCAATTTCCTACAACACAAAAACAACCAAAAACCACCAGCAGCTTCCAAAACTCCACTTTCTTTCCCAGGCGGTCCTTATGGGGCAGTTGGCGTGGACCTGGCCTTCGAGGCCATGCTGTGCCAGATCTTTGGCGAGGACTTCATCCAGAGCTTCAAAGCCAAGCGTCCGGCCGCCTGGGTGGACCTCACCATCGCATTTGAGGCCAGGAAGCGGACGGCGGCACCGGGCAGGGCCAACGCCCTCAACATCTCCCTCCCTTTCTCTTTCATAGATTACTACAAGAGACACAGAGGCCAGAGTGTGGAGGCCGCGCTGCGGAGGAGCAAGTGAGTCTTGCGTTGATGGAGGGTGGTGTGTGTGCAAGGGTATTCGAGAGATGATGGCTGTGTGTTTGTGAGCAATCTGATAACAATTCATGAGTGATCTGTCTCTACCTCTGCCTGCGTGTGTCTCAGTATGAACATAGTGAAGTGGTCGTCCCAGGGGATGCTGCGACTGACACAGGAAGCCATGAACGAGCTCTTCCAGCCCACCATAGTCAACATCGTCAAACACATTGGTGAGGGACACACAAGAGGAAACAACCCCACAATGCAATATTTTGCACAATATGTGTGGAGCTGTGTGGACTAAACTAGGGCAGCTTTGAGCTGCAATGAGAATGCAACCGGTTCAAAGAACCAAGAAAAACACAGAGCCGTGTTACGCTCCAGACACAAAACACACTTCGTGCTTGAGGGCTTCATTAGTGTCTCGTTCTGGTTGACAGAGACTTCTTTGTTTATTTGTTCAGCCCTGTCAAGACAGAGGGAAGAAGAAAAATGTCTGTTTTCAATCAGTCACATTCCAGTAGTTCATTCCAGTGCCGTTATTAAGCGACTTAACATAGGACAAAGAGTGAAACGCAAAAAAACTGGGGTTTTGTGCCTTTTCCATTGGAAAAAAATGTCACCTCTATTAAACGCATACTTTGTTTGCACGATCGAGGCCTAATGATGTGAACTGAGGTTAAAGATCCAACCTCCTTCCCTTTCCCGCTTGACAGAGGAGCTGATGGCGAAGCCGGAGGTGCGAGGTGTGCGTTTCCTCTTCCTGGTTGGAGGTTTTGCAGAGTCACCCATGCTGCAGAAAGCAGTCCAGAAGGCACTGGGTCGGACGTGCCGCATCATAATCCCCCATGACGTCGGTCTGACCATCCTGAAGGGCGCCGTGCTCTTCGGGCTGGATCCCACTGTGGTGAGGGGCTGCGGAAGCACCTTTGACCATGGGATTGGATCTTAAACACACAATCTAATATCATCTCTGTCTCACCAGGTGCGAGTGCGTCGCTGCCCTTTGACCTATGGCGTTGGCGTGTTGAACCGGTTCGTGGAAGGACGCCACCCTCCAGAAAAGCTCCTCATCAAAGATGGCCGCGAGTGGTGCACCGACATCCTGGACCGCTTTGTGTGCGTGGACCAGTCGGTGGCTCTAGGCGAGGTGGTGAGGCGCAGCTACACTCCCGCTCGCCCGGGCCAACGAAAGATCATCATCAACATCTACTGCAGCGCCACGGACGACATCACGTTCATCTCTGAGCCCGGCGTCAGGAAGTGTGGGACGATAACTCTGGACCTACCGGAACCGTTACCGCTACCGGGGGCAGTGGGAGGAGCAGGGGGAGAAGGACCCGAGAGGAGGGAGATCCGGGCCACCATGCAGTTCGGAGACACAGAGATCAAAGTCACAGCCGTCGACATCATGTCCAACCGCTCAGTCCGGGCTTCCATAGACTTCCTGTCCAACTGAGGAGGAGCAGGAAGCGGAGACTGATTCCAAAAGATGATAGTCTTAGAAAAAAGCGGTACTTTGGGAGTGGGCCCCACGAAAGGGAAGGCCAATTCGAAGTAGAAACTCCCTCACCTCATCATTCAGACACTTAAGCTTTTCATTGAATTATTAGAGCAGGAAAATACCACTAGAGGAGTCCTAACAATTCATATTCAACGCAGCGGGAGAGCGCCCCTTGAAAAACATATCTGTCGGCCCGATGGCAGAAAGCGGAGCCTGCTGCGTTGCATCACATAAATGCTGTCACAAGCTTTTCCTGCCCAAAACTTATTCTGACCGACACCGGTGTGAAGCTACATGGAAGCCCAGAATAAAAATCTGGTGGCGTGAGAAAGACAGGTACTGTCAAATGATCCAATCTGTCTGAAGATTCTGGAGAGACAAGCTTTTGCAGTAAACTACCTGGAATGAAACTCACTCATGTATGTTCAGTGCTAAATACTAAAGTGTGTTGCTTTGTCCCTTCGACACCAGTAACGATACCTCATTTAAATCATAGATCAATAGTCAGTATATGCTTCTACCTGAACTGCAGCCTTGTTTCTTCAACGTTGCCATGATAGTGTGCCACCTAGTGGTGTAAACAGTGAACAATTAGTCGCAGCTGTGAGAACATGTACACATATATATATATTTACACTTGTGTTTGGACCTTTCTAAATCCAGTCCGTTTAAGTCATATCAAATGTCATAGGGATTGATTTGAATTGTCCTTTTTTTTTTATCTTGTTACTGTTGTAATTTTAGCACCAGGCTGCATCACAAGAAACATGTGAAACAAGTAAAGCAGTCTGGAGCAACAGTACTGTACAACTTCCCCATGTTGCTCCAGTTTCATCTCTGCACATCCAGACATGAAGCAATATTATAATTCTGGGGATTTTATGTAGATAGAACACATAGATTGTTATACTTAATTAAATAACCAAAATATGCACTCATCCGTTAGTGCAGCTATGAAATGATTTCTGTAGAATTAGAATAGAGTGATGGTCTTTATTTTCTATTTTTGTGATCTAAATCAACTTGTTACATCTCCTTTCTAAAAGATGTTTGTTGTAATAATACATGGATATAATGTAATGATATATGGTCTTACATTCTCCAAATGCTTACAAATAATCCAGAGTACACAGTATGATTTCAGCTGTGAATTTATTGACGAGAATGGTCCAATAAATAGTTTGTTACAGCATAACCAATCATTGGTTCATAACTGCGCAACATCCTTTCAGTGCTTCACTTTTTTTTTTCCCCCAATGAGATTTTGTTCCCGCTACCTCTTAGTGAGCATGAGGTCTCCCACGGCCTCTGCCCCTGCCGGCGCCGCCTGGCGGTCCATCCGCGGAGCTGCGGGGGTTCTTGATGGTCTCGTCTACAGACAGGATAAGACAGGCTGCCTCAGACGCTGCCGTCAGGGCGTTGATCCGCACGATGGACGGCTCCCAGACACAGCTGACGTAGTTGTCTGCAATGTCCTCGTTGTTGATGTCCACGCCGTACCACATACCGCCCTGCAGAGAGACAAGAAGCATTACTATAAAATTGGAGGTCCTCATGCCAGGTGCTTTTCTGCATGTGGTGTTTTCAGCCTACCTGTGCATGTTTGGCACGCAATTTGTTCAAGATGTTGGTTGCGTCAAAGCCGGCATTGTCGCACAGCTGTCTCGGGATGATCTCCAGGGCTTTGGCGTATGCTCCAATCAGCAGCTGCTGTTTTCCAGGGATGGTCCTGGAATAATCCCGCAGATATTTTGACAGCTCCATCTCTATGGCTCCTCCACCGGCGACAATGGAGTCATTCTGGAAACGGGATCAAGTGTAGGACAAATGACCAGTTATACTAACTTTGAAGATACATTTAACATTAATTGGGGCTTTCTTGCAGTTGTAGGAAAGCTGCTCACAGACTCCATGTGTCAAACTGACCTTGATGGCTCTGCGTACGATCATGATGGCATCATGCAGAGATCGCTCCGTCTCCTCTGTGAACTGTTCTGCTCCTCCTCTCAGGATGATGGTGCAGGTCTTTGCCTTAGGGCATCCTTTGAGGAAGTTATACCTGCAGACAGACGTGATGGATGTAAGCGACAGACAGCAATCATTCACTGTTTATCTTTAAATGAGGATGCACAATTGAACTTGCGCCTCTTACCTCTCTCCCCCGACCTGGGCCTCCTCAAATACTTCACAATGTCCCAAGACATCTTCCGTCATATTTCCCACTGAGGTCTGGATTGATCCACCGCATGCCTGGGAGTCACAGTACACACAGTCAATCAGGAGTGTATTCTTTTACTACAATGTACTGTGTACCATCTGTACAAGTCCTACCATCATGGTCCTCTTCAGGTCTTCCTCCTGCACTCTGCCGGCACAGAACAGGTCTCTGTCAGCAAAGTACTGGGTGGCCACATCACCGATTGGCAACTTTGACAGAACCACCTTGGCTCCCGACTTATAGATCTTCTCCAATTTGTCATACAGGATGTTCCACTCTGCATCTACAATGGCCTGGTAGTCCTGCAGATGTGGGGGAGGATAAATTACCAAAAACGCAGCCTTTTGGACAGTTGTCGGACCTCATTATGACATGCTGCAGCCTTCATACCTCCACATTCTTCACGCGAACCTCGGCGTTGTCCTTCTCAGCCTTCAGTTCCAACTCCACATTGAGCAGCGCAATCTTGGGATTCTCGTAAGACTTGGGCTGCATCTCAAACCCAGCGTAAGAGAAGGTCTTCTTGAAGGCAACTCCAGAGACCAACTGGGAATCCTGTTAAAATAGAGCACCAAATATCTGAAGTGCTGTGTCAAATTCAATGATAACAATCGGGGAGAGCGAAGAGTCCAAGTGCTAAATTCAAAATACCAACCTCGAGGGCTCCTCCCTGGACCTTTTTGATGCCAATCATCTTCAGAGACAGCAGCTCATCCAGAGACATAACAGCATCCACAACCATCTCGGAGAAGAACTCCTTTTGAACAGCAATTAGCTTGGAGTTCAGTGCTGTGGCCGCACACTTCACCAACAGCTCCCTCTGCTCTCTTGAGAGGAATAAAGTTTTTAAGGATGCATTTCACTGCCGCTTCAAGATACAATTTCAAGTGCTACATGGCTGCCATGTATATGCAGCAGAGTTACATAGAGCACTTACTTCTTATCGCCTTTCTTGACAGGGACGGCAATCTCATTGATCTTGGCAACAGCGAGGTTGGTGGCAGTGCGGAATGCTCTGATGATGGTCTGAGGGTGAAGACCCTCCTCTACATACGACTTCAACTGCTTCAGGAACTCAGCAGCCAGGAGAGTGACAGAGGTGGTACCGTCCCCGACCTGAAGATAGTACAAAGGGAATATCAGCGTCAGTCGGAAAATGGTACTCCAAAATGTTTGTGACAGACATCAAATGTCCACTCAAATTTTTCCACCAACGCACGCATTTCTCACCTCAGCATCCTGGGAGCGAGCAATGTCCACCAGGGTCTTGGCTGCTGGGTGAACCACATCCAGCAGTCTTAGGATGGTGGCTCCATCGTTAGAGATGGTGGCCTTACCTGATACAACATTCACACATTTATGATCGGATCATTGCAAATCAATTCATCTTGTAAATCAGTAAATAAAAATCCATATCTCCCAGAACCTCTGCCGTCGACCATCAGTTTGTCCATCCCTCTGGGCCCCAGGGTGGTCCTGACGGCCTCAGCAATCACCTGAGGAAACCAAAAAAAACAGGCAAATGTAAATCTTGTGACAAACAGGAAATATATACACAGATAAAGATTGGAAAAGGACTCATTTTCTGACCTGGCAGGCATTGATGTTACTGACGAGCTGGGGAACGCCCTGAGATGAGTCTGTCCCCTCCTTCAGCAGGATAACCGGTGTGGGCTGGAAGAAAGAATTTGATGACAGAGAGAAAAGTTGGTGAGAATAATGTTGAACCCATACAATTTTTATTTGAGAGTGGGATTGACAATTATTTTCAAATAGATTACAGAGTAGAATACAACAGTAACTGGAAAGAATACAATTCAATAAAGGAGATAATAATTCAGCTAAATGTGTGTATTATATTATATATTAGTTATGAATGCTGTTTTGTATAACTCATATTTCACTCAAATGATACGGTAACAACAGAGTGTGAATATATATGATCATGATGTGTCATCTATGATAATTAAATTGATCAAAGAAAATATTTTTCATATTTACACAAAACGGATAAAAATATAACTAATACTATAGTATATTATATATACTAAACATTATATAATTATAATAAATATAATATTTTGAAAGTGCTCGAGTTACTTTAATCTATTTCAACAGTTTGACCTTAAATGGTAAGAAATACACATGCTGTATGCAAATGATGCTTTTGTTTCACAGTGTGCCGCTTGATGTCTGTGTACATACAGGATTTCACAGCTCCTCGTCAGAACATTAAATATAACATCCGTCAATTCAGATTAATGGTTGACAGGTCTTTGCTAATGACGTCGTCACGATATATAACATTTTGATATTGATGTTAAAGGACATTGCATCGTCATCAACCCTGGTGTTTTAAGTCGAGGCAAACAGCAGACTTCATAGCTGTCTCCATTGTAGCCAGTCAAACAATGGTCGAATAGCACAACAGCTAGCTCACTCCGTCGCGAGCCAACACAAGTACAATAACAGGCTATAGAAGAGTTTATTACATTCAAATACAACAACATATCTCTAAAATAGCAACCCGGACAACAATGAGCCGAGTGGACTTAAGATGCAGGAACTACTGACATGTTAGCTAGCATCATCGTTAGCATCGCATACGCCCATTGACACTGGGTAATCCCACGGCTAACAATTAAATATAATTTCCACAAAATAACAGTGTCCCTGTGCTGCCAGCAGACCGCGGAGTAAACTGAGCGTGACCAGGGCGTCAATGTTAGCCGACTAACTGCAGGATGAACATGGATTGTAAGTAGTATTTGAAGCATGGACGCTGACTCACTCACCATCATCTTTGCAGTTCCTTCGAGAAGCTCTGCACCGGCTCGTCGGCCCACAATGCATTTCGTCAGTGAGAGCCGCCGGAAGTATGTTCAAGAACACGCAGCCAACGGATGCTGCTGGTTTGGAATCAGTTTAACGACAAATATAGACAAAGAGGACACTTTAAAAAGTTTAAAATAAAATAAAAGTGTTTTTAAATTTCAATAAAGCTTGGAAAATAATGAAAATAGAGGGTTTACACTACAGGACCAAGCAGGTTACGCATAATATAGTCCAATATAGTGTTGACAAATGTTCTTGAACACAGCTTATGTTAAATTACACAGGGCTGATGTGAGCAGACCTGTGATTGGCTTTTAGCGTGTACGTACCCAGAAGTCGCGCGGAGTTTGGACGGTGTACACACTGTGGTGGCGGGAAAGGAAGGAGGGAAGAGGGTGGAAGGAGGAATACAGTTGGATAGTAAAGAAAATAGTGTGGCAATAAACAAAAAATAGGGGGAGAGCAAGAGTCATTATACAGGAGGGAAACGCACAGATGGAGGAATTCGGAGTTTATGCGGTTTTCGGATTAAACGGTCCTCCACAAAAGCTGCTGAGGTAAACAGACTTTGACGTTTGCTAGTAGCTCGTCTTTGAACATGATGTGTGTGAATACCTAATTTATCTGAACCACAGTTCAAGCTTAGTCAATCAACTTTCTTGTAAGCAGGCAATGACATCACAAACTGTCGTTTATTGCTTCTCATTGGCGCCTATTTAAAATGTTTTAAGCGACGGTTTGCTTCTCTGTTGCTACCATGAAATATGTCCCCACGTCCGGTCTTGTTTTCTCCGTCGAGAAAAAGAGCAGTAACCTAGTTTTTGCTGTTTTTCTCCGTTTTAGTGTGGATGGATCGCGTAGGGTGTGTGTTGCAGTTCCATCAACTGTGCACCAAGTGGTGATGTTCAGCAGCGGGCCATGGGGGGAGAGGGTTTGCGTCAACGCGGAGCTCAACGACGCAGAGCGGATGCCCATCACCATCGGCAAGCTGACTCCTTACAACAGGTGTGATGAATCTGTCGGGGATCTAAGAGCCTTCAGAGATCCTTTCTGTTATCAAACTTGAGTTCACTATGTGCTCTCTAATCAGATCAGCAAGTTATATCTCACAAAGCACTGTATGTAACCTGTTCCAGGTGTCTGACATGGGAGCAGTGGGAAGAGGAGACGTGGACCAACAGTGTCACATTGAACGTCAGTCTGGAGGGAGGCACCATGGTAACCATCTCACACAGGTTTCAAGGGCAAATCAATAAGTGAAGTATCCTTGCTTTTATTGTATTGACTGTATCCCTCATAGTATTTCATTTGATCAACGGTGAGGGGGTTTAAATGTATTTTTGATTAGACAAATCTTGAGTCTATTTACGGACAGAGTCACATATACTGTATAGATATATTGCACGTTTCTTCTCTCAGACAAAAGCCGATTGGTCAGAACCAGAGCACATCCTGGCTGTGAAGGAATACACACCTAAGGTAAAATGATAACAAATTACTGTTTACTAAAAGTAGGAGAAGTAAGTCTTTTGCCACACACCAAAAATGCATGCAGCTCTCAGTTTCTTTAAAAAGTTATTTTAAATGGGGGATATGTATTATATTCAGTGAAGCCACTTTCTTTCAAACCAGAAAATTGCAAAATGATCTCTGTTCTTTCCAAAGGACACCACGGTCCCTCTCACTGCCCGAGAGCTTACCAGCAAGAGGAAACGAGGACGGCTGGCAGAGAAAGTTGGTGAAGAGTGTGAGGAGGCGGAGAAAGGGGAAGAAGAAAACCTGTGTCCAGAAGAAACCATAATAAGGAAAACACCTGTACGAAAAGCCAGGTGGCAAACTAAAGGAGGCCAGAAGCTATTCAGCAGTGAAAGAGATGCAGCAAAGATGAAGGGAACAGGTGGGTTAAGCAATCTGTTGCTTATGCTGTGCTGTAACTGTGAAGCAAATGTTTATGTGAGGTACACATTCATGGTTGTGCCCATAAAGCTATTTTCATGCATATGTGTATGCACATGTTTTACTTAGCACAGTTTTCTGTCTATTAAGTCTATTTCTTTCTTTCTGCAGCTATTGGACTGGAGGAGACGCAGGGGATTGTGGGTAGGACGCCTCCTCAGAGTGCAGCCAGGACCAAGAGTAAGCAGGCCAAGACTCCCACACAGACTGGTGAGTGTGTGCATCCGCATTACAGACCATCATAACTTCTCATTTTGTCATATTTGCGCAAACTGCATTTTGTTTTTCTATAGAAAGTGGGAAGAATCTAGGGAATGTAATGTTTATTCTATGTTAATGACCTTCATATAATCACACTGAGGCTGTATGAGATGTGTAATGTCAAGTTTGTGGTTGTCCTGCAGCCCCGCTGGTGAACCCATCAGGTCGATGGGGCCAGACTCTGTGTCCCATTGATGCTCAAACGGCAATTATGATTGGAGGACAGGGAGCTAGGATGCACTTCTGCAAAGATCCCATGTGGAAGCTGTGCACAGGTCGGTCATACAACACGACTGCTTCGCTGTAATTTCCTTTGGGTCCTTGTCACAGCCTGTGTTCTCTCCCACAGAGGACATGTCCTGGGTGGCGGCCGAGACTCTGGCACAGGGTCCGACACCTGAGGCCCGGATCGGCCACACGTCCATCTACGACCCCGACACCAAGCGTATCTTTGTATTTGGAGGTTCTAAAAACAAGAAATGGTTCAACGATGTGCACATCCTGGACACACAGAGCTGGAAGTGGAGCATGGTGGAGGTGTGTATGCATGTTGAATTTGGTTTCACTGATACTCACATTGGCACCCTGTGAGGACACTTTTTACCTAATCTTCCTCTTCCCCTTCCCCATGTTCCCTCACCTCTTTGCCTTCAGGCTCAGGGTAAGGTTCCACCTCTAGCGTACCACAGCTGCAGCATGTTTCGGGGTGAACTCTTCGTCCTGGGAGGGGTGTTTCCTTGTCCAAACCCGGAGCCTGACGGCTGCAGTGACTCGCTGTACATCTTCGATCCCCAGCTCTCCATCTGGTACGAACCCATCATGACAGGAGTCAAACCTTCCCCACGCTCAGGGTAAGTTTTCTTGATCCAATTGTCATTGCAGCATTGAAGCAATTGACTGACCATCTTAGAACAACACAAACAAATGACATATGGTTAAACGTCACCTTTATTTTATTTATGTTTTCTATCTCAGTCACTCTGCATGTGTGATGCAGGAGAGGAAGATCTATGTGTTTGGTGGATGGGACACTCCTGTGTGCTACAACGACATGTACATGTTGGACCTTGGTAAGGTCACACCCAAACACAGCTGGTTTATAAAGAAGACTCCTGGTTTTATACACTTGTGCGATACAAGCCAAATATACTGGCCTCAGTTCTATATTCTCATCTCTGAGTGTGTAATTAAAATAAAAAATAACAATTTTGTGTGTTTCCTAGGGCTTATGGAATTTTCTGCTGTGAAAACAACTGGGGACGTCCCCTCTCCACGAAGGTACACAAAACACACGAATTCTGTAAATCAAGTTGTAGCTAGAGCTGGGTTTTCACTCCGTGTTCAAACTCACAAGTTTTTAAACCAATGAATAACCAATCGGATGCAATCATAACTGTTCTCAAAATAAGGTATTGATTATCATACTCATTTAAACAATGTCAAGTATAAGTTGGAGCCTTGTTGTACTATAATATAATTTATATTTGTGTATGTGTTTTCAGCTGGCATGGCAGTGCTGTGCTCTCAGACACTAAGTTTCTGATCCACGGAGGTTACAACGGAAACAACGCTCTCAGCGACACCTTCATCTTTGATATAGGTGGGCAGCATCTCACTGTTCCTCTTACACATACATGTTCTACCAAGGCACCAATGTATTGTGTCATTAATAAGAAAACTTTGGCGGTGCCATTGGGAATAACCTGTTTTTGCACTTTACACTACTTCTTACATTTATAAAAAGATAACTGTTTGTGTTTGTCTTATCGATTCAGACACCAACAGCTGGACAGAGGTGACTCTCCCTCAGCTATCTGTACCCAGGGCAGGGCACTCCCTCATTCCCATGGATACATCCAATCGCCTCCGTCTCTCAGAGCAGGATGACAAAGTGGACATGGGCTTCGTCAGCAGAGCTCTGCTTGTGTTTGGTGGTGGAGACAATGAGGGCAACTTCTACTCCGACGTGACGACTGTTGCTGTGGAGGAACTGCTCAGTGTTTTTTAAAGGAATGGTTCAGAGGTGAATCCTTACTCTCTGACTGGATGTTAAGACTGCAACATGTCCCTTAACTATTTATTTTGCCATAGTTTGTCATTTATTTGGGTAAAAGAGGCCTTTTTTTCAGTAACGTTTTATGGTTTAAGTTGTGGCAATGTGTATAATACTGTACATGTGCAGTTTGGGCATTTGACATTTCAGTGTAAAAATGAACAAAATATTTTCTATTGTGCAAAACATATTTTCATGATTTTACTGAATAAACATGAATATCTACACTGTCACTTTCATGCATCAGGTTATTGCAGACATTAACAACCCCACTACATAGAAAATATTGATATATGTATAATATAATCTGGATGGATGGAGTACTAGAGTACTGCAATACAGTCAGTCATCCGACAGATGGCGACACATGAGAACACAATACACTAGTATGTCATACTTGTTATGTTATTTTTGTGTTCTTTAGTGCACAGAGTGGGTAAAAACACAATTTAATTGGACAGGCTCCTCTACATTGGAAACATGGCAGTAATTATTTGGATTAATGAACACTGATGGATAAGTCAAGTAGGTAGGACTGATTCCCTCTTATTCCTTTTTATATATATGGACTTTTATTATAACAGTAATGAGTGTGAACTCAGTGTTATGTACTGAGAACAGAGGTGTGTATCTCCTATAACAGTGCACATTGAATACACACCTTCCATCATCAGCAGATGTTTTTCCCTTGATTCAACGGGACATCCTGCCAGTTGGATTCTCTCCCACTCGTTACTAACAGGCCTCTCATAGGCCTTCATTTCCTGATTTTCTGTTTTTTTTATCCATAACATCCTCACATTGTGTAAATAGTGAATATTTGGTATTGTGACTGATATACACAGACCCCCCTGGCTGTCAGGGGTTCAGACATCACTTCCAGCAGCAGCTATATTATCTTTGGCAGTTCACAGCTTTTATTAAGTCACTTGAAAATGTCTATGCCATATGTCAGCATCTCACAATCACACTTATGGATAGGCTGGATTTGCAAATGACACTTTTTTCTACATATTTGTAATTTGACAGAACTCAGTTTAATCAACAAGCTATTGGGAGGGAATAAGAGGAAAGTTATATGTTTCACACAACTTGTGTTTATTACATGTCCCCTCTGACAGATAGGCCATCTCTGACAGGTAGGGACATAAAAACCACACTTGTCAAACAGCTGATCTGAGGCGCCTTGGGACCCCAGGGGGCTTGTATTCGATAAACTGGGGGCCACTTGTTGCAGAGGAGTCTTGTGTGGGTTGTATCGGGCGGCAGAGGAGTTTTTTCACAGGTAAAGACACAATTCCGGGTGATATTGCACCTGCCATGAAGCAGCGTGGAAAGGTGACGGTGACCTGTGAAGGATCGGAGGAAGACTCGAGTTGTGCCGAACACTGAACGAAACCCCCCCCCCCCTCCCCGGTACTCCTCCTTCAGCCGTGGTGCAAGCAGCCATGTTGCCGCGAGCTTGTTCCGGTAAGACTCGAGTTGTGCCGAACACTGAACGAACCCCCCCCCCCCCTCCCCGGTACTCCTCCTTCAGCCGTGGTGCAAGCAGCCATGTTGCCGCGAGCTTGTTCCGGTATCAGGGCAGGATCGTGCGCATAGACTGCAATCGGGCGCAGCTCCTCGCCTCTCTCTCCCTGTCGCCCGCGGCTCACACCTCCAAACGAGAAAAGCCCCAGTACGCACACCATGGATTTTACAACTTGATGATCGCCCCTTCCATCGGTTGGTGACGGGATTAATAGCGTTCGGCGTGGCGACAGGACGAGCTGCCATATCGCCACACTGCAGTGCAGCAGCGGTGAACGACCTTATTCCAATCACGCAACAGTAGGAAGAGCGCCGGTGATTTCCGTACATTCGGACTTCCTGCGTTTCCCTGTGGCAGCCACCGCCGCCGGAGGTTAAGCTCACTGGCTAGCACTGCCTCAGAGGAAGCACTGAATTAGCTAGCTATATGGGCTAATATCGGCCAGCCGCGTAGCTAGCGCAACAAATAATTCTGTGTTTCTTATCTACCATGTGACCTTTTCTTCAAAGTGCTGCTTTTATTGCTTTTTCGGGCGACCTTTAACCTGGATATCTACCCTGGAAACATTTTTGAATTGTTCTGCGGGAGTTGGGAGGGTCGAGACCTCGTCGGGAATAAGTTTGGCCTGAAAGTTTGGAGACCCCAGACCTGGCTTCATATCTGAAAGGAAACGTCTCGGCCACATACAGACAAAGATAAAGGCAACTCAAGTGCTTCAAGGACAACGTAGCTGGACACAGATTTGTGTTATAATACCAAGACAGCCGCGGATTCCTCTGACGTTAGTTTGCAACCGTAGGAGCTACCACCTAATTGAACCTCGTCTTGTTCAGTTCAACCATTGCCCAACTTTTTTTGTAAAGCTAGCCCAAGTAGCTAGTTAGCGAAAACGTCACAACAGCAGGTTGTTAGCTCGCTAACCACCACCGGAGCCGATAAATGTTAATTTTGAACCGAATGTTTTCACACCTAGGCCGAAGGTGAAGAAGACCTTTTCCCCTGTTTTGTGCTTGCTGATAAACATGGGACGTGCGATTGCTGCTAGCTAGTTTCTAGCTAGCTGGCTAACTTGGCTAACCGCTGATGTGGAATTCAACTTGTTGATATACGGGTCATTTGTCGTGCTGCTAGCTGGCTAGCACTGGACATCTGTTGGAAATAACCTCTACCTTCAGCTACCGAAGTTTTTAATGCACAATAGACGCTAAGGAATCGTTTTGGTTTCACTGTTCCTGTCCCAGTTTTGGCAACTCCAAGTCTTTCAAAAATGTCAACAAGGATCCCGCTGGTGCAAGTCATTGAAAATTCGACCGGACAGGTGAGATGCACTTTTAAAATGACTCTCCCAAATAACTTTACAGACTATGTTTCCCAATACATGGATTTAATTGTGAAATTCTTATCTGCCTAGATAAGAGGCCTTGATTGCCTTTCTTTGCTGTCCTCTGTCTCTCCAGTCGTTGCCACTCAGCAGTGATTCACCAGCTTGCCTACGCACTCTCAGTGGGTTTCCCACTCCTTCCAGAGTATGGGAACACATTTAGGTTTCTGTTTAGTCTGTGTGTTGAGGCATGTGCTTCTTCGTGACTTCTTACCAATGAGAGGTGTTGCCAAACACACAACCCTGTCAGCCATCCATTATATATTACACAGTCACATGTTTATCGACATTTTGCCATTGGAAACACGGGTACATCATTATAGTTTTGGTGTTTGACAATGTCTCATCCTCTAAGAGAAGTGCTAGTTATTTTATTATTGATTTGCATTGTGTTTGGTGCGAGACGAGAGTTTCCAACTGTGAATCTACCTGGGTTCATATGCTGTGGACTACGGTCATTCATAGGTAACATTCATTGCATTTTGGAAGCCAAACCCATTGGCTGTGCACTGAAAATGATTATCAAAGTGATAATTCTTAATCGTTTCCACAGTTTTGTTTGCAAATTCACTTATTTTGAAAAAGCCATATATGTGTGCACGGAAAACAATATACAGACCATGCTTTACATTGCTTTGAGACCTTTTGACATACGCCATGTGATATGTGTCTCCACTGTCTCTTTTGTGAGCATTGAATAGAAAATGTGTGTATCTTGAACACTGGCCAGTAATTGTTTTGAGTGCACATGTGAAGCTTAGCCCATTGGTTTTTTGAGCTGCTTGAGCATCACTAGGTTATTGATAGATCAATGTTGAAGGATTGGTTTAGACGTTGGTGAATAGATTTCATGAGCGTAACAACATAATTAGAGCATATAAAAGGCGAATCGCGAGGGGGAAAAGGAGTAAGCGCTTAACTATCCAAAAGGGTTGGCCTTGGTGTTTTAAACTCAGAGTTCAAAGGTTTTTGTCTATCTGCGTTTCCTCCATAAGTGCTAATGGAAGTTGTCTGTTTGTTCCACACACTCTCTGCGTTGCGGTGGGGGGTGTGAGTGTGTGTGTGTGTGGATCAATGGTTCCATTAGAATGTACAGGAAAGCAAATCAGGCTAAACTGGTATGTAGCCTAGTGGATGTAAGCAGATGAATCCACACATAGTGACACATAACTATGATTACATGGCTACCTCCTTACCTGAAACGGATATTTGGAAACCATACTGTTCAATATAAAAAAAAGTGTTTCACCCACTCACAAACGCAATGCTTGATGCCATAGTGTGCATTATTGTGACTTAATCCATGTGTGTTTGTTTTTTTTTTTTTTCCTGTTGTGCTGGTGCTTTGCCATTATAGACATTCACTCATCTCACAGCATCTAGGGCTGGAAGAGAAACGTTTAGGGTTTTGGCAAGTCCTGAAATGTGTTTGTAGGTAAAAGGTCATGGATGGATATGTCCACACAGTCAGACTGTTTTAAATGCCATGTATAGAAAGCCTGTGGTGTCGGGTCTCAAGATACGGGACAAAATGGCACCGGACATGAGGATGGACGGAGTGTTGACAACACTGCCGGCCCCTGTTCCTGTCAGACAAAGTGTATATTTGGATCTGTTTAGTAAATGTGCTATTTGGTCAAATATATAGCTGTTAGTTTTACGAGCCTATTTGACTTTGACACTGTGTTTGTGAAAGCAGTTAGAAAACTGGTTCTTGTACATGTCGGTAATTAATTTATAATAAATTACTGGAGCTGATTTGGTCGAAACAGAGGTTGACTAATATTCTAAAAAAAAATTATGTAGTTCCAACAATCACTTAATTGTCTGATTTCCTGTTTGACATTGTTTCCTGTATATTCATTAAGCATGCTGGATTGCATATGAGAAAAATACACTTTTTAATTTATCCAAGTGAGACATTCCTTATTTTGTATATTTATGAGGCTTTTCCAAGGTACCTGCTTCCCAACATCAGGATTCAGGAAATAAAACACAAATCACACAATGACTTGTGTGAAGGTATGACTAGCTCCACCTATTCCACCTGGTATATCTATATGGCATTGTCAACCTCAGTTATTAAGTAAATGTAGCAGCAATGTCCATTGTCAAAAATGTAAAATGAAGAAATAGCTGATCTCAGCCCAAGATTGATATAGTTGTTGTTTTCTTTAATATAAAAATGCAGTGGTATTAAAGCAATTTTGGTTTAAGATTTCACATGCAACAAAGCAGAGAAGCACAAGTGAACACAGTTTTGGAAAAAGTGAGTGGAAATGAGCACAGTTTGATATATATTTCACCTGACACTGTGGGAGTGTGAAAGCCTGGCAGGGACTCTCCGGGCAAGGGGATGAGCGGGAAATTGAATACGGATGAGAAAGAATCACCAAATGTGTGAGTGGATTGACATAGGTATGTTGGTGAGGACATGTTTTTATAAATAATTCCAGTGTTCACCTTTTGCCTGTCCTCCATTCATGCTCCCCTTGAATGAGTCATCCTGTAGGCAATCTATAGCACTCATGTGCACACACACACATGTACACGTTGCCGTTACGCCCAGGAAACCATAAATTATGCTTCTCTCCTTGTCCTTACCAGACCAGTCACTAGGCAGATGAACAAAAAGACAAAGCTAGCCAGGGCCCTAGCAACAGAGAACCACACATGCTGACACACTCACACTTACTAGTAGTCCCACACATTTTCCTCACATACAGATACTTAAAGTTAGCTGTTAACTGGACTGCAATCACATTATGATTTATTGCCTTCTGTCAACCATTAATACCAGGGGTTCCAGAGAACATGTGAATATAGGTTAAGCAGGTGCTACCAAGGTGTTTAATCAACAATGCAGTGAAGTTCAGTGCTTTGTGTGTGTGTGCGTGCGTGCGTGTGTGTGTGTTGGATTGTCTGAGGCGGCTGGGTAAAACAGGCCTTTCCAGTTGAGCTGAGTGGTAGGTGTGGCAGCCAACTGTAGACCTGCGATTTGAAGGGGTTGACGTCATTCAGGTGAAGGTGTGTGGATTTCTCCCACTGCGTCAATGTAATTTGGCTTTCCGTTACGTAATCGGATGTCGACTGTCAATATTGTTTAATCTCTAGGAAAATGAAAATAATATATTTTGAGGACTTAAAATAAAATACACGCTATATGTATAAAATAAATAAGTATATACTATATACCAGAATATTAAGCGTTTTAAGTTAAGATTGTGTCTCTTTTTTCTTCTAATACAGGAATACAGGCTATTAAAATGAAGACGACGCATTTCAATTAAAATTATATATTAACAATATTTTTTATGTGTAAAATGAAAGTACAATTTCTAGAAATGCTTTTTAATATTAAGAGTTGTTGGCACTGCCATTATTTGTACATCTGAGTTATTGTAATGCGGCTTATCATTCAAAACATATTTCCCAAGGCCAAAGAGACTGTGTCAGAGTAGTGATTTGTTGTAGTTATTCTTCCATTACATGAAACTGTGAATAAACAAACCACCATGTTTACTGTAATAATTACCACCTTTGTTTGTACATCCAAAAGATATTTGAGTTTTTCATGCTTCAAACCTGCCCCAGCTGACACTGGGTTAGATTACACCCTAAGAGGGTAGCATGCAACTTCTGGGCTGACATGTAGAGATAGGAATCTCATTACTCTAGTCAATATTCACACCTATGGATTTCTTACATATGCAAATTAACCCAATCCTCATTTTGGGATACGTTACCATAGGTCCAGCCTATTTGTTTTGCTGGCGTGTTTGTTTATCACTGCTACTGTGTTATGACCCATTTTTTTGTTTGTTTTTTCGATGTTGATGTATATCGTCTCAGAGAGACAAAATATACTAAAACAAAGCAGAATGTTAAAAACATTTGATTCAGAGGGTGCAGTGCTAAACAAAATCCTGCAACTTCACCAACTTGGACCCAGATCCAAAAGGAACCCCATCCTTGTGTGGTTCACGTTTGCTGCCCACACTCTCGGGGCATAGCAGCAGAACAAATGCAGGGAAGCTCTGTGTAATGTGTCCAAACGGTGACAGAATAGAACAAACAGGAGCTCTGAATTAATTTGACACACACACAGACTCTCACAAATACGCACACGCACCTCAGGAGTTTGGGTGATCCAGTTCAAGAGAACACATGCACACGACACTGCATTCACAGCAAACTGTGACCCAGTGTGACACCCTCTTGCTAAAATAAGGGGCCTCTCACAAACGTATTTGTGTGTGGTGAAGGGCTGTTTGCATAGCTAGTATGCATATGCCAGCTATGCTATAAATTGGATATTGTCCCGCAGAGTGACTTTTAGTGGGTGTGACAAAGGAACATGCCAGCAAGAAGTTGAATAAATTCTGATTTGAAACATTCGGTTGAAAAATAAAACAATCCCCTACTACCTATCTAAAATGCTACATGGGCTTCCCTCAAGTTACTCCCTTTTTAAAAGTGTTTTTTTATTATTATTAACTAGTCATTTCAGTCAGCACAGTCTCTCTTTTATATGTTAGAATTACAATGTAGCAAGCGAAGTGGCGTGTCAATAGACAATCTACAGATATCTCCCTGCATTGTAAAGTTAAGGTATTCTCTTGTTTATTCTCTCGCATATATTCTTTTCTGGAAAGTCATCTTTCCATTAAAGAGGAGTATAAATAGAAACATAAACATATGAATAGCAGGGTAGGAAAAACGTGATGGGAGGGAGTGAGGGAGCAAGAGAAAATGAAGGAAGTATTGAAGGAATAGAAACCAGCATTGAGATAGAGGGCAGAATTCAGCAAGCGACAAATCTCCATGGCAACACAGCCATCACGACCTAGAGACGGGAGGTATTTGAGTGTGTGTGTGTCCTCCCACCCACAAATCTCAGTGTAATGCAGCAGCTTTTTTGTGTGATTGAGCACGTTAGTTCCACATGGAGTTTTGGTTGGTCAGGTGAATGGAAGTAAATGTATAGGGCATATTTAATCCATTTAGAGGTTTCATGGCAAATATTAATTATATCACTGGAATTTTTCTTATGTATAATAATTTTTCTGACACGTCTCATTTCTAGCATTTTAAAAGGGCGGAAATACCAGTTTAATAACCAGTATTACCACCTTTAAAGTTAAACCAGTTTGAACGGAATTAGTGGACCAACAAGATTAATTTAGGCAACACTCAACTTAACAGCAAATTACAGGTAGGGGGTCATTACAGAAGGTCAGTCTGTTACATTTAGTTTCAGTGATATTACAACAGTTATTTCAAGTTATCTATGTTTCTTGAGTTAGGACTTCATGTTGGTGCCAATGGTTTCCTATCTGTGAGGTGAGCACACACTTTTCCGTAGCCATGTTGAGCTGTTGGTCAGCCCAGTGCTGTGTGACACGTGGGAACTAACACCATTGGTCAGACAGCTTAGTGTTTGGAGTTTCCCCATTGGTCATTGCTTTTTCAAAATAAACATGTGAACAGTTTGGGTTACATCATCAGCAGGTCACTCGATTATTTTAAGCGCCTTGTGACAAACTTACTTTTTCACAAGGTCAGAAATGTGTTGTATGTGGTTTTAATGTACATCCTCTATTTCATCACATACTTATTTGAATGTGTTTACATACAATTACTATCACAACAACCCCTTCTGTGTAAATAGATACCATATTTCATACAGCATTGGCTGTAAGCATAGAACTCATAGCACATTCAAGTGTTCTGACATGGTTATTTAATGAATTGCTCACTCCCACGTGAAAATATTATCTCAAGGCTGAGCAACATAAACCTTGGTAGACACTTGACTTTCTGTTGTGACTGCACAGTAAGCTAATTTAAGTTGAGTTAATGTGGTGCTCCAATAAACAGGAAAGACTCGAGAGCATTTTTGTTTTTTGCAATGTTGTAGATGAGATTGTTAAAGCTTAAATTTAACCTCGATTTATTACCCCTATTTTGCCCCTCTGTGGTTGATGGTGTATCTTCCATTTGGATTGAGCTGTCCCTTGATAATATTATGAGGCACGCTCTTCATGTGTGACCCTCTTGTAAAGTTACTTTGTGAACTGTACTGTGAAAAACCATAACCAGTACTGCCTTGGATTAACATTTCTGCTGTGTGTGTGTGTTAGTCCTGTGCAGATGCTTGTGTCTGTGTGGCTGTAAATGGCTCTCAGCTACAAGCATCACTATTTTTAAGCTTGTATGAAAATAAAAAATCAGCCTTCAAATAAAGAAAAGTAACACATTTAATCAATCACATGGCTTAAAATATTAGTATTAAATGCTCTTATTGTTTTGATTTTCTATTTCGTAGAAGCAAATAACCTTTTTTGCTTGGTCTAACTGACTTCGGGTAAAATGTGATCTGAATTGCTCAACAATGTCATGTGACTGGTTACGTTTATGTGTTGTCCTTTGATCGCTTGTAAATGTCATTTACAAACCCAGTTTCAGAGAGACGGTATACAACTAAATATTCTTCTGCAGTTTTCCAGCCATTGTTAATGTCCCATTTAGATTCCCGTTGGAGTTGTGTGCGCTAAAAGTGTCGGCATTCATGAAGTAGCATGAGAGAGTAATGTGAGAACAAAACAGTGATGTCACTTATTGTCCTCCAACACATTTATAATTATAACTGAGGGACGGAGGTGTGTGTCTGTGTGTGCTTGTGTGTGTGTGTGTGTGCATGCGCGCGATGGGGGTAGGTTTTCTGCTTGGCCTGCAGCTGCCCAAAAATGAAGGAAGAATCAGAAGACAAAAATAGTCTGACGTGAAAGAGGATAGGAGAGTAGGTAGACTGAAGAGTCAGGGCCTGTGGAAGAGTGACAGAACCACACTTGAATTCAAACTGGCTGTGAACTGTACAATGTTAATAGACTACAAACTAATTATTCTGCTGACATGATTAAAAGTTAGTCACTGCTGACCCTTTAGTGGATGATCCATTGAAGCCATAGTTTAACAAGGACGTTTGTCAGTCGACTGACCGCCACATCCGTTATATATGTCATTCAGCTTTTCATGTGCTGGATGAGGTTTAAATAAGTGTTCTGTTGTTTCGAAGTCAATCCATGCTATGTTAAAATCAGACGAGCACACCGTGTTACATAAATATTGACATCCCCATTAATATTTAGGACATAATCGAAGCTCTTATAATTGTAAACATTCCACGAAGTATTAGGTTTTTTGTTTTGTAACTGTGCTGGTGATGGAGTTTCAACGGCACACTAGTGGGATACTCTGGTGTTTTGTTGAACTTGCTGTGTTATTCATGGGCATATATTTAAAATGTCTTCCTAATGTTGTTTTAATATTTTGTTGTTTTTTGTGGTATACTGATGTAATTTCTTTTAATGATATGCCATTGTGGAATCCCAATTTATCACTTACTCGAACACTTTTAACCCTCATGTATTTGCTGAGGATTCTGTCAGTCCATTCATTACACTCAAGTGGTCTAAAGGTGGTGTTGTCATGGTGATGGATCGAGCCTCCTTTAGATGGCTGTATCTTTGAACATTAAAGTCCACTTACATGGAGCCGAATGCTCTGATTTATATTTTATGTGAAGGCCCAAACAGAAAAAAAATCAATCAAAATAAACAGGCCAGATAAAGAGGGGTTGCTTAAATCTTTTTTTTAATAAAGGGATCAAATGAAAAGTGATATGATGTGAACAATTTATCCCAAGTACTATGTGGCTGTGTTCTTCCTGCTCATGCCCCACATTTTGCTGTCAATGTTTGAGGGTGTATATTTCCACGCCTTGCACAAATGGCTCACTTCTCTACCACCATATTATCTCACCTTTTTAAAGAGTAACATAACAGACTGAACATGATGCTTTATCACTCACTGGAAGACCTTGGACCTTGTTTTGTTTAGGGCAAAGTTTGACCTGCAGGCTCTATTTAGGACAGCATCACTCTTAAAACTAGGTGAGTGACAGGGTAAGATAGATCACATGTATATCTGTGAGGACAATCCAGCTGTATTGTACAGATTGGGTCTCAAATAGTGTCCACATATGACATATTGTCTACCCTGCTCTCTCGCTCTCTCTCGCTCTTTCTCTCTCATGATCCAAAAATATATATTTGCTTCCCCCTCACATAAGGCCACACAAGGGCTCCCATGTGCTGTGGCTTTTTTGCAACTGTCATTTGTTTGTAATCCCAGCTACGGACTGTGTTCAAGCTTAATCTGGCCTATTATACTTTATGCAGATCTGCACTGTCAGCAATAAGTTGTTGGTATTAGGTTAGGAGGTGGGGG